>JAKCPI010019267.1:0-53230 GCA_023213315.1 Euborellia annulipes | reverse complement strand
AAATATTTTTCTTCAGTTTTTAATATGCGTCTATTGATTTCCCATTATCATTTCCATTTTCCAATTATTAAGTTAAGATTAAAAACGCGATTTTAATACCCTTAATTGAAGAATTTTCTGATAATTTTCAGTTAAACGCATACGATCCGAAAAAAGTTTCACTTGCATCGTGGTTTCATAAAACCACACAATGTTATTTTTTTTTAATTTCATAATAAATTCATTTTATATCACAAGTCCGGAGGAAAATTACCAAAAAAAAAAAGTTCGAATGAGATTCGTAATGAAATGAATTAGAAAATTTCACCGGCTTTTTTGGAAATTTTGTTTGGCGCCACTGGTTGACGTTGCATTGCAAGGGCTCGGATACGGGTCGTTGTTCGGTTATGATAATCTCAAAATTTTCAAAAAGCTGAATAATTTATTGAAATAAATATTCCCTGGGCTAGTTCGATTCTACATACCTTTTTTCTTACGGCCCTGACTTCATGCACAATCAGAAGCCTGTTTTTTATTATTCAGGCAATTTCTATTATCTACAAATTTAAACTAGGATGCAAAGAATAAAATGAAATATTTCTAATATTGCCTCACTTGATTATAAAATGCAGAAAAAAAGCCCTTGCTGATGATTCCTCTCTAAAGAGATGAATTGCAATCATAAAATTGAAAGTTTTGCATGGAATCCAAACACACACCACGATAAACGATTTATATCCTGGAGGGGGGTTTTTGTCTTTTTAACAACGACCGATTAGTCGGCATAATCAACAATAACAAAAAAAAAAAATTAAAACAAAAATGATTATTATTATTTTTTAATCAAATAAAAAAAAAATAAATTTGAAAAAAAGAAAGAAAAATATAAAATAACTAAAAGAAAAATAAATAAGAGAGAAATTAAAAAAAAAAAAAAAAAAACGTTATTTCTATACTAATTTATAAAGTACGTAAAAAAATAAAATTATCAGTTCATTTCAAGTATATCACATATTTCTTTAAACGCAATTCCCTCAATTTTCGAATATTTTTAACACTTTGCTTACGATAACGATTTTTTTTTGTTGAGTTAATCGCCAGATAATAATTTAATAGCGGCATTCGCATCCTTCGTCAGGACAATCAATTGAATATTTCAAAAAAATATATATATAAATTGAATAGAAACTGTGTGTGTAATTGAATTTGTATGAAACTAATTCGCTATCCCCATATAGTTTTTATTCATATTTATTGAGATATAATTTCTAATTTTCAATTTTCGTCAAGTGAAGAAGGATGCGAGCAACCTCCGAAACGTCACCATTTAAATCGAGTATTGCATTGCAATTATAAAAAAAAAAAAAAACTGCTGATGGAGTCAGAGAACTAACAGGACATTTGAAGACAAATTTTCTTTTATTTAGAATTTTCGCTCTCATGTCTGACGTTTCGGCCATCATCAGAGCCGGCTGGTAATAATCAAATGTATGAATATTTTAAAATAATAATGTTGCGTTTTCATTGACGCGCAAGGTATATAATACAAATCGTTTTAATCTTCATTAAATGTATATTTTTAGCTCTGATGATGGTTCAAACCTAAGTCCGAAACGTTAGCCGTGGGCTGAACTCAATAAGGAAAATTCATTGGCTGCATTTTCTTTTTTTTACAAAATCTTCTAGCTGATGCGTCTCCCGTATCCAATTTTCCACGCGAGCAGAGTGTTAAAAATAAAAGAACTTTAATATATAACCAAAATGAGATTCTAAATTTTCATTTCAAAAAAAGCCTATTAAGTGAATAAGAGAAAAAAAAAAAAAACATTGATTTTCAAATATAAAATTAAACTATTCACTAATATTATAAATATCACAGATATATATATATATAAATTTGAGGGATTATTTGTGTAAAGACACCTAATGAGTGGAGTGAGGGGAGGAGGATAAAAAGAGAGAAGGTGTTGTGTGTGTTTTTCTTATTTTTTTTTTTTTTTTTTGTTTGGTGATCAATTGAATTTCGTTTTAGTCCTTTCAAGAACGACACCAAGAGGTTGTCATGTGTTTTTAACCCGGGATGAGTTGACCGTATATTTCTTGACAATTGGTCGGATTCGACGCCGACGTAGGACACCTTGGAGGCACCTGCTGCTGCGGCGGGCAGAGAGCGGAAACAATATTGGACTGACAAGGTCAAACCAACAACAACAACAACAACAAACAACAGCAACAACAACAACAAAAAACAGCAACATTTATAAATATCCAACGACACCGAATTAAAATATATATATTAAGTAACTGCAAAGAAATTAAGTTTATTCGGACGCAACAAACAGACAATGAATTAATTTCGATTGTTAATTGTATTGTTGATTTATTTGAATAACTGTGGCCTCATATAAGAATCAACTGTGGCGAGGTCTCACCTTTTATTAATATTGTAACCGGCAAATTAATTTATTTTATTTTCTTTAAAATTTTTCTAACGTCTTTTAACGACTTTTGTATAAAATTAACCGTCGCCTCATGCGAATAAAACTGGGACATTCATTTGCCTTGCTTCTCTCGTCCTGTAAAGTCGCAATGGTTATTCACATAATTTTTGCGTCCTGCAAAAGCTATACGACAGCCCTTATCGCTATTATTATTTTTTTATTACATATCGAGTTTCTAGTCTTACGGTAATTAGTAAAGTGCCTAACTCCATTTTTGTTTATTTTTCAGGAGAGCCAAAAAACATTTCATTGTCATTGTTAATCGAACTGAAAAATTTGAATTACGCTCTTACCCTATTCAGGGCATAAGGAGAATGATATTTTTCAACAGAAAATACAAAAAAATGATTTTCGAAAAAAGTGGATAACCCTTATGTATCTTTTTTCCGGTTAATTATATTCCCGTTTTAGGTTATTTGTTTCAAAGGTTTTATTAATTAAAAATTAACACTTGATACGTATTTCGAGAGATCGGAGATGGAACTCGGATTGGATAAAGACTGACAGACAGACGGACACTCCGCCATTATATATATATAGATTTTTCTTAAGGGATAAGAGGGTTGTATTTTCTAATTAGCCAGATATGCATTCTTATTTTTTTTAAATTGCCTGAAACGAGTTGAATGAAACATTGGGGCACCTGATTAAGAAAAGGCGAGGATCCGGCACAGGTGATCCCGAGCCAGCTGGAGGGGGATCCGGGGGGGGGGGGTGGATCGGCTAGAATAATTCAAATTGTAGATGAATACCTTCCTATAAAGTGGTTCTCAAAAGATAAAATATGATAAAAGAAGGTTATATCATTTGAGAAATACTTTATATCAAGGTATACGGAGTTAGAGCCTAACTCCCAGGAGAGGACTTAATTGTGGCACTCACTGTACATCTACAATTTTAATATATTTTGTGCATTAAAAACCAGATTAATCTCTATATAATAAGATCATATAATATGAAAAAAAAAAACAACTAAAAAAATGTTATTGGGTGTAGTTTTTTTTAATTTAAGGTCTTTTACGGTATCAGAGACCATTTAGACCCAATATCTATTTAATTCAATTGATTAGTAGGCATTTCAATTGAACTAAATATTTGAGGCATGACAGGGGATGCGAAAATAGGCCTGCATTTTACAATCACTCTTTACGATGGCCTCTTTTAAATCTTCATCTACACATCAAATTTTCAGGTTCGCCTCCAAATCAAAATTTTTCACAACATAAAATTAATATAGGTTCTGATGACGGCCACAGATAAGAAACAACTAAACGTTATTTTATTCAAATAAATCAAGAATAAAATCAAAAAATTTGCGCAATATTATCAATTTCTTAAATCCTCACAATTTTATAACAAATTTTTCAAATAATATAAAAAAAATAATTAGAAAATATGAATTTTGAATTTTTTGATAAATAATATTGGCTGTTTGTATAAAAAAATCTGGTGAAATTTAAATTCTTTAAATATATTATTTATTATAAGCAAAATAAAAAAGAATAAAATAAAAATTTTGTACTCACGAATGTGCAGTGAGTTTGTTAATCCATCTGCCAGGATCCCCTTTGAGAATTTCACTTTCCCGCGCTTTTTCTGTTACACTTTTGAAGGCCGTTGTATGAATTCTACAAAAAATAAAAAATAAATAATGAAAACAAATGATGCGCTATTAAATTAAATAAGGAAATAAACTTACGCCTGATAGGCAACATCGGGAACTAGAACTGCAAACGGGATTAGAAAAAGTCCCAACCAAAAAACAGGACTTGAATATAGCATTCGGTCTTGGCCAAGCATCACCGATCCTACTGGGATCACAGGCCAGAAATTACTGCAACAAAAACAAGAAAGGAAATAATTAGATATTTAAGCATAGATATAGTCTATAACTAGCCGCTCCGCCCGCCGGGGATGGATCTCTGTCTTGATCCAATCCAAGATCTCTCTAAGGTAAAAAAAAAATAAAAATTTAATTAAATAACAATTTTTATTATTTTTCATTTGAGAGATTTAATTAGCCTATTTAATTAATTTTAATTGGCTTTAATTGTTGATAAGGCAAGAAAAAACTCAATGCTTTCCAAAGCGCTAATTCTGGAGTTTCTGGAATTTTTTGAAATTCCCCTTTTGAGAATTTAGGAATCGGAGTATTTTTCGCGGAAATAAAAACAAAGACAAAAATGTCGAAATTTTTTTTAACGCCAAATTTTTAATATTTTAAAATAACCATTTCAGTTTTTCTCTGTCTATTTTATTCGAAATTCTCGACTATTTATAATTTTGAATTTCGTAAATGCATACACTTACTAGTCAATGCAATACAATAAAAGCGTGAAAAAAATCAAATGACTTAATCTAAATTTTTTTTTTCTATTTTAAACATTTACAATATCTTAGATTAGGTTAGAATCTTCAGGGGCCCCCTGCGCGTAATCCAAGGCCCACTACTTTTAGAAGCACTGATCTACGGCATCTCAAGGTACAATTTAACCTAAATCTTACAATATTTTGAGGTTAAATTGTGTGTTCCGGTTTTGTTTATTGGGGCACAACCATTCTTTGTTGTATTTGCAGTATTTGTATAAGTGTTTTCAACCGTAATGTAATTTGTGATATTAATTATTGCTAAATAAATTAAAATAATAATCTTAACAAAAATAGCAATACAAAACGTAGACGCTTCGCTATTGTTAAAAGGTCAATCAGGTCAAATCAGGTTAACCCGTACCCCTAAGTCAATAACACTTAGGCCCCCAAATAATTTTTAAAAGTCGGCGCCCATGAATACGAAAAATCCATCGGTAGCAGTTTTTACTTCTGCTATATGCATTTAAATAAAGAGTATTAAAATATCTAAGTTTTACCTGTACATAAGAATGAAAAAGAACCATGTAGCAATCGAGCCCCATATAGATAAATGATTTAGCCACGTCCATGAATTAGTCACGAGACCAGCTTTAATGCACACAGTAACGACGACATACTAAAAAAAAAAAAAAAAAAAATTATAATAAAATAAATGAAAAGAAAAAATAAAATTTTTTTTATTTAATCACTTACCGAATATACAACATTGCCAAGCAAAAGATAGCCGCCTTGTTTGCCATGACCCCAGACGACATCATGACCAAAAGCATATAAAGAAAACCAGAAGAGTAAAGCAGAATGAGCAAGGGCATTCAAAATCCACACCCAAAACACCTTTACATTGAATAAATCTGCATTCTGGCTTGGTTTATAAAGGGCTGGATAACGTAACATTGTTTCTGCACTACACACTTTATCAAAAAGTCCAATTGCGAGAGGAGGAGCTGCAGTAAATAACTGTCAAAGAGAATAAAAAAAAAGAATTTTAGTCAAGTTTCTCAATTTTGGAATGTTTTAATAAATTATCTCTTAATTGTGAGGCATTTTCAAGTATTTTTTTTAATGATTTAAATTCGAGAGCATTTTACATAATAGAGAGCTTTCTTTTAATTACGATTAATTCAAAAATATTTTTTTTATAATTATAGAAAATGCAAAAAATAACTCTATTATGAAAAATGTAATTTTTTTTTTTAATCTAAAAATGTAAAAATGATTAATATACAACGTATAATAATTAAATAAAGTGGTGACCAAGTCAAAAATAATATCGTATTTATTTAAATATTAACGGCCAAATAGTTCAACACTCTTGCAAAAGATGACAGGCATGGCTAACAGCCGGCATTATCAGATCATTTATAAGCTTATATTTCTATGCTGTTATAAAGTATATATGATAATATTTTATAAACTATTCATTTTTAAAAGATCAACGAAAATTTAAACAAATAGGCCTACCTGTACATGATATTAAATATAGCCCTACTATCTGTTGGCAAATTTTCATAATATTTGGACTTTTTTGGCTTAATTTTAAGACCCCTAACGCCAACTTATCGGCAAAAACATGCAAACAACTTGCTTCTTGAAGAGAAATTTCAATTTTTTACTTTTGCACCGGGATATTAGATATTCTGCTTGGAAGATATGCTTGAATGTTTGCATAAATACCAGGAGTAAAAAGTTGATTTTTTTTCTAAGTGAATATTTCTTTTAAGCGATAACAATATGCAAATCTGTAGAGAGAGGGAGACAAAACCCCTCCTTCTGAGGGGCCCCGAATTCATAATCTCTAATAATATGAATAATACGAATAATATGAACCTCCTAAGAGATGGGCTGATCGCTGGGCATTCTCTTCCACAGAGACCTGAAGCCAGTGAAGAATATCAGGCCGTAGGCCTACAATGGAAGAAGAAGAAGAAGCTTTCGAAAATATTAATATATCCAAAAAATCAAGTAATTCAAAAATTTGACAAGAGATGTCAGAATGGTAGCTAATA
This sequence comes from Euborellia annulipes, assembly GCA_023213315.1. NCBI lineage: Eukaryota > Metazoa > Arthropoda > Insecta > Dermaptera > Anisolabididae > Euborellia > Euborellia annulipes. The sequence goes on along the minus strand of JAKCPI010019267.1, from coordinate 46,374 downwards.
ATATTTAATGCATTTGGTAGATTTTCATTGATCTTTTAACAATAAATACTTTATAAATGTTATTATATATTATGTATCTTTTATAAAAGCATAAAAATATATAAATATAGGCTAATAGGGGAACTGATAGAACCGACTGTTAAACTACCCTGCCATCTTTTGCAAAAGTGCTGAAACTATTTCACAGTTGATTTTTAAATAAATCATCTAAGCTTAATTTAAAAATTTCTTAATTAATAGGTGATTAATAATAACAATAAATTCATTTTTAAATTTAAAAAAATTAAAGATTATTGGGACAGATTGTTTTTTTGTATTTGCTTGATAACAAAAAAATTAATTACGATAATTTTTTAATAAGTCATTAAAAAAATTATAACTTACTGTCCCAATAATCTCTTATGAATTTAATTCATTAAAAAAAACAGCATTGAAAAATCTAGTTTTTTTAAGTACATTTAAACGGCGGCTCCAACACCCCCTTAATGTTAAAATACTTACAACATTATATAAACCTATCGTCCATCGTTCAAAAAGAATTTGACCACTCCAACCACTATAAATTGCAAACCATAGTTCAATAACATATAAACAAATATTTTTATAAAAACTATATAAAATTAATTTGCACATTCGATTATAATTCCATGTTCCATGAACGAATAATAATTTTAATAAAAATCGAAACTAAAAAAAAAAAGAAAAAACATCGTTAGTTAATAATTCAATAAAAATCAATTTTATTTTAAATGCTTGCTTACTTGTGCTATAGAATAATCAGATGCACAAGAAGCTTGTAATCCTTCAACACCTGAAATGCCAACACCAACATGGGCTTTTTGAATCATTGCAACGTCATTGGCACCATCACCTATCGCTAAGGATATACTTTTTGTATGAATTGTTACCAATTCAACAACCTAAAAACAAAAATTGTTTTTTTTTTAATAAAATGTCTTTCTTTTTTATTTATAAAAATTAAAGCCCGGATGTCGATGCAAATGTATGTTTATATAGAAGCAAGGACGGATACAAGGGGGGGGGAGCAATTACACCCCCCCCCCCCCCCGAGATTTGAATTAAAAAAAAATACTTTTTTTTTTCGAAAAAAAAAAAAATTATTTTAATGTAAAATTTTAAAAATTAATACTTAAAAATTTGATTTGTATTTATATTCTGGCAAACAAGTACAGATTTGGCCTTTAAATTATCGAAATTAAGAAAAAATAGTGTTCTGTGCGACGAGTCACACCAGATTACCCCCCTCCCCCGAGAAACTTCTCTGGATCCACCACTGGCTTCTATACAAGGGTAATCTGGTGTGACTAGTCGCACAGCACACAATTTTTTCTTATTATCGGTAATATAAAGGTGCCGTCTGTAATTGCTTACGAGAATACAAATCAAATTTTTAAGTATTAGTTTTTAAAATTTTATATTAGAAACACAATTTTTTCCCAAAAAAAATATTTTTCTCAAATTTTTAATATTTTCAAACTTTGGCATTTTTAGAAATGTGAAAGATTGTGAAAGATGTTAAAGAAACATTTCAACCTCAATTTGTCCCAGATTTCTTCTTTCAAGTATGCGCCTGTGTTCTCAGATAAACGATAACAAAGAAAATTTAGAGAAATTGCTTGTTTATTGTTATAAAAATAAAATGCGACTCAATTTGTGATAGAGTATATTTTAACTGTTTTTCCCTTTATTGTGCACATTTTGTCATTTTATAGTGCATTAATGCATGCATATTTTAAGGTTTGATTGTGCATGAACATCCGGGCTCTAATAATAATATTAAATAGAAAATACTTCTGATTTTTGTATAGGAGAAACACGGCAACATATAGCAACATTGCAACTAGTACATAAATCGAGAAAATCTCGACGTATATCACAGCTTAAAGCATATTTTAATGTTTTTCCATCAATGACCATGGCAATCTCGTTTGGTTTACCCAATTGGTCACCTAGATCAGCACTATAACGTGCAATAGCATCTCGAGTTAACTGCAAAAAAAAAAAAAAAAAAAAATGAAATAAAAGAGAAAAATCAAATAAAATGTAGAGTGATTTGTTTACTCACGTCCAGGCTTTCTTCATTTAATACAATCAATGGCATTCCTTGATAAAGAAGTCGACACGAATAGCCTATATTAATAGCAGTTTCCTGTTTATCACCAGTTAAAACCCAAACACGAATTCCAGCATCAATTAAAGCGGCTATCGTCTCTGGAACCTAAAAATTCAAACAAAACTTGATTTTTGTTTTCTCTATTCATACAAAAATTGAACGGGTATTTGAGAAAAATCGCTTATTAAAACAAAATGCTGTCACACCAGATTTTTTACTTGTATTTTATAATCAATATTACAAAACATTCTTACAGTCCGGGGACGGGGGGGGGGAGGGGGGGCTGGCAACAAAGAAGAGCAACAGTCAACAATGAAGCACGGCATAACATCGGTTGGGTGGCCCCTAAAAATCAGCATGTGAAACGTCTCCCGGTTACTAGCGGTATAATAATAATTTAAACGACTAAATGTGATGAGACGCTACTGCACCATGGCCAAGGGTAGATACAAGGGGGGGGGGGGAGCGGGTAATTGCCCCCCCCCCCCTCTACTCCCCTCGAGATTTGAGAAAAATATTTTTCTCCCCGAAAAACTCTTCTGGCCTTGATCATAACACAGTGGTAGAGTTTCTGTCTCTAGTGCTAGAGGTCAGAGGTTCGAATGCAGTCTCATTTATTTCAATCGAATTGGCTACCAATTGAAATAAATAGAGATGGGGTCCAAATGCCCGAAAGACCTTAAATGAACTCAGTAGCCGGAAGGGAAAGTTTAAAATTAAAAAAAAAAAAAAACATTCTTACTCTTTGACTAAACATAAAAATATTTTCTAAGGCACTTTATTTATATTTTTCTTCATAAAGGGAAAGAAGTCTCGCTGATCCCGCAGATAAATAACAAATTATCCCGTCCACTCATAGATATGATTGATCTCCAAAGACCTTGGTTAGTTTGTGTATGTACAAATAATTACAAAGGTGAACAAAAAATAAAAGATTTTCTGGGGCATAAAGCTTATGAAGTCTATTTAGCTAAATTGGTATTTCAAATATAAGTGAATATATTAGTTACCTGATCCTGTAATTTGTCCTCAATGGCAGTGGCGCCTAAAAGTACAAGTTCATTCTCAATTAAATTGGCAGCATCATCCAATTTTTGTTCCCGATATTGCAATGAAGTTGCTGCTTTATGATAAGTTTCTTTCCATTCATGATAGGCGTCTTCGGTGATTGTAGCGACAGCAAAACAGAGAGTTCTTAAACCTTCAGCAGCAAATTGTTCCAGATGTCGAAGAGTTCCTTCGCGGTAAAGCGGCGTTCTTGGGCTTAATCTAAAAAGAAATCATACAAATGATGAAAAAGTCTAAATAGTCAAGCCTTTTTAACAACCGTCTACGAAGAATATAAAATTAATAGATCAAGACAGGATTGCCTCCCCCCTAGGATTGATACAAAAAAAAAGAAAAATATGTCGATTTTCAATTTGAGGACAAATCAACATAATCTCGATACGTTTTGGTGGATATTTATTACAAATTTTGTTTTTATAAAAAAATCCAAAAAATAGACAGAGACAAACTGAAATGGAAAGATTATTTTAAAATTTTAGAAATTTGGCGTTAATAAAAAAATTTCGACATTTTTGTCTTTGTTTTATTTAAATTGTAATTGGATTTGTGTTAAATTTACTTAGAAATGTAAAAGATATTTCATATTAAATGTATCTTAAATTACAGTATCATTAAGATAGAATAGAAAAGGTATTTTTAAGAAGAAACAAAGTGTTAAAAAAGTTGTTTTTTTTTACGCTTGTAGGTATATATACCAATAACATCGCTTTCAGAGTAAAAATTAATTATTCCTGGGTGAACTCTAGGAATAATTAATCAGGTTCAGGTAAGAAAACAAACTAACCTTTCGTAGATTACAGAATCAGCTCCTTTACAATAAAGTTTAATCTGTCCTGACGGCGTCCGGGCAATTACAGACATTCTTTTTCTCGTGGAAGTAAATTCAATAACGTTGAGTATTTCGTATGTTTCCTTATTTCCAAGAGCGTTAATCTCAACATGTGAGGGTGTCCTGGTCTCAAATACAAAGCCAAACCGACAAGCACCTTGAACTAGAGCTTGTTCATCTATAAAACAAAAAAAAAAAAATGCAATAAATTATTGAATAAAAAAAAAAAACAATAAATGCAATTTTTACTAACCAGGACTTGCAGCATGATAACGTAAAGTTCCATCTTCGTTCTTTTCTGGAATAACTGTGTGACATATTGCCATCATAACGAGAAATTCTCTGATGTGGTCTGCTGTTTGGTGACCACCAGTTAAATTCTATAAAACAAAAAAAAAAACAAATATTAATAAATTCCTAATCAAATCATTTATTTTTCACAGAGTAAAAAAAAAAAAAAAATTAAAAACCTTTTTCACAATATTCAATAGGATTCGGACCAAGAGGTTAAATTAAAATTCAAAAAGTTTTTTAAAACTCAAATAAAATTTTGTTTTAAAAAACTTTTTGATTTAATTTGACCTGTCTCCCCTCTCAAAGTATACAGAATTAAAAGTCTTACTTTAAATAATAATGAATCCGTTGGATCTTCTGTCGGCGTATAAATATGTTCAGCGATTGAACATCTTTGAAAATCCATAATGTTGCGTGTTAACGTTCCGGTTTTATCAGAGAATATATATTTCACCTGAAAAAGAAAAATGAAGAAATTATTTTTTTTTTTCTAGGATAGTATAGAATGTTAAAATAAATATTAAAAAAATTTTCATTCATTTTTTTTTATTTTAAATTTATTTAAGGTCTTTTCGGCATCAGAGGCAATTAAAACATCGTCTCTCTAATTCAATTAAATTAAATTTTTGTCGCATGGGACGGGATGCGTACAGGGACGTCATTTGAGGGGGGGGGGGCATTTGCCCCCCTCAAGGTTTTAGAAGAAAATAGTAAATTATGAGTTTATCTCTTACATACAAACAAACTCACACTCTCATCTTTTTAAATAATAAGATGGTATAAATAAAAATATAAAGGTATATACTGTATATGTTTATATGTATAATAAAAATTGAGTAGCATAGGAAGTAAAAATTTTTATGCCCCTCTCAACCAAAAACTGGAATGACGTCACTGCATGCGAACCCTTAACCCCAAGAGGCACGAACTCTACCACTTTGCTAGGGCTCAGAGTTCATTCTTAATACAATATATCAGTACCGGTGATAAAATCTTGTATTAATTTAATAACTAACTCTGATCACTAAATAATAAATTTATTTCTTGTATGTTTTTCAATAAGCTTTTTTTTTTAGTTGATTCTGCCTTTCTTCTTTTATTTATTCACTAGCCAATAAATATAAATAAAAATCTGGTGTGACTGGCGCACAGCACACAACTTTCTCTTACCTTCGGTATTCGAAAGTTGTGTACTGTGCTTGTCTCACCAGATTTTTTGTGTCGATATGTATTTAGTTTCCGACAGTACGGTACATTCGATTTTCAAGATGTAAAATTTATAAGTATGGCAAAATATTTATATTTTGTTACCATAGCAACCATAGGAGAAATTCCTATCTTTTCTATGGAGTACAAGAGTAAAGTGGTCTTCAGAAGATTTCAATCACAAAATGAGAATATACATTTTATTGAGAATCTAAAAAATAATTGATTTTTGAATTTAAAAAAAAATCGTTGGAGCAAATTTAGAGAAAATCGAAAAAAACTGAAAAAGTGCATCAGTAAAGTACTAGTACTCTTTGGTCGATTTTGTTCAAAAGCTTCGTGTCACGTCCCATGGGGGTGCCTAACTTAAATATAAAATTTCAACCTCCTAGCTCTTTTCGTTCTTGAGATATTTTGTTCACAGACACACACACACACACACACACAGACAGACAGACCATGTCGCGAAAACCACTTTTTGGATTCAGGGGACCTCAAACGTGAAGATCCATCAAAATCTCGACATCGAATTTTTGACATGAAACCAATACTTTCTCTCTCTATATATATTAACATATATATGAGGTAAAAGAAAGTAAAAATAAACCTAAAACATACTTGGCCTAATTCTTCATTAAGATTAGATGTTCTTGCCATTGCAGGCGTGTCAGTCTCTTCATGGTACATATCTGCATCCATATTTATAAAAACAGCCTAGAAAATACATAAACGTAAATTAGAAAATTTTTATTTATTTACTTTATGTAAAATAACATTAAATACCTGAACAAATCGAACGACTTCTAAAGAAACTTGAAGCGATATTGGAATTAGATTGTTAAATAATATAATAAATGTAAGAAAATTATACGCTATATTATTGTTGATGTTTTCTGAAAACAAAAAAACAAAATTTGAATTAATAAATTTCCAAAGAAAAATTTTTTTTTTTTTTAAACAACACGTACTTGCTATTCCAAGATACCAATGAGTATTCCCATTGAATTGGGTCCATAATTGATTAAATGTAGCGGATAAAACACAAAGGACAACAAGTAAAATAAATAACATGAGAATTTGTGTGTTTGTCATCTTGTCGACTGTGGAACGTTTCAATGGTGCTGAGGTGCTATTTTCCATTAATTTAGTCTCATGGCCAGTATAAACGACAAGACCAAATAACCAACTTGTGTTTCGTAGCATGGCACCCCGTAAAAGGAGTTGATCAGGTCCCAACGGCAGTTTTCTAGAAATTAAAAAAAAAAAGAATAAAATTTAAAATAAAATTAAAGTCACCCAAATCACGGAGTGGCCGAGATTAGAAAAAAAATATTTTTTTAAGATTTTTTAGGGTCTTTATTTAATTTTTCAGACTTTTTACTTTTTTGTGTTTTGATAATGTCTCTAAAACTATGTTCCCTATCATAATAGCCATTCCTAAATAGGAAATGGTGTAGAAAAAAATTCAACGGGGCCGTTATTGGACCAGGTCAGGCGTAGAGACCTCCAAACCAATAAGGGTCTCTCTGTATTTCATACATGGGTATTTTCACTAGCGGCCCTAGGAATTACAAACAAGACTATGAAGTACAAGAGCAAATTGGGCTTCAAAAGATTTCAAGGGCAAAATGAGAAATTACATTTAAAAAATATTTTATTTTTGAATTTTAATCAAAATCGTTGGAGCGAATTTTGAGAAAATAAAAAAAAAAACTGAAAAAGTACATCAGTAAAGTACTAGTACTCTTTGGCCGATTTTGTTCAAAAGCTTCGTGTCACGTCCCATGGGAGTCACTCAAATATAAAATTTCAACCTCCTAGCTCTTTTGTTCTTGAAATATTTTGTTCACAGAAACACACACAGACAGAGCATGTCGCGAAAACCACTTTTTTGGATTCAGGGGACTTCAAAACATGAAGATCCATCAAAATCTTTACATCAAATTTTTGATATGAATCCAATACTTTCTCTATAACCTATATTAATATATATTACAGCAATATACATAGTTAAGAGAAAGTAAAAATTCTGTAGAGGAAAATAATAAATCAGAATTCGAAGGTCGTTGCAGCCAGGAAATTAAATAAAATTTTGTATTTAAAAACAAAACAAAAATCTATATATAATAATATCTCCAATCAAATTAGAATAAAAGCGGGGATGTAAAATTATTTGAATATACTATACATTTAAAAGTCAAAAGAAACAAGATAGGCAGATACATGATTTCTTTCTTCAAAAAGCAAATAAATGTGAGTGAAAAGAAACTTACTCTTTTCCTAATTCATTTAAAACACCAACAAATTCGTAGAGGTGTCTATTTGGTGGCTCGCATTCTATAGAGCCTTTTAATTGTGCCAATTCTTTCGTTTGAAGACGATAAGCAGTCTCTGGTAATGCTTGGCGAATTTTCAGATTGGTCTCACCATCTAAATTCGCTGTTTCAATATAACAAATTGCTTGAGGTTCACTAAAAAAAAAAAAAAAAAAAACATAAATTAAACATTTAAAATAATAATTATATAAAATCTGGTGTGACTGGTCGCACAGCTCACAACTTTCTCTTACCTTCGGTAATCGAAAGTTATGTTCTGTGCTTGTCACACCAGATTTTTGTGTCGAGACATATTTAGTTTTGGTCGGTATATTAGAATCCAAGATGTAAAATTTACAAACATGGGGAAATATTTATATTTTTTAGGAGGCCTCCTATCTTTCCTATGAAGTACAAGAGTAAAGTGGTCTTCATAAGATTTCAAGGACAAAATGAGAATATACATTTTAAAGAGCATCTAAAAAATAATTGATTTTTGAATTTTAATCAAAATCGTTGAAGCGAATTTTGAGGAAGTCTAAAATAACTGATAAAGTACATCAGTAAAGTACTAGTACTTTAATTTTGATTAAAAGCTTCGTGTTAGAGGGGTGACTAATTTAAATATAAAATTTCAACCTCCTAGCTCAATTCCTTCATGCTTAAAATTGAGCAAACACACAGACAGACCATGTCGCGAAAATGACTTATAGATTCAGGGAACCTCAAAACGTGTATATCCATCAAAATCTCGACATCGAATTTTTGACATGAATTCAATACTTTCTCTCTCTATATATAGATATATATTAACGTATACATATAGGTAAGAGAAAGTAAAATTATAAAATATTGTAACTTTCTTCTAGCAATAGTAATTTTTAGAATCAGGTTTTATTTTTTATATGTTTTATTCATCATCTGTTGTATCCGAATGTATAAATAAATATTTTAGATTTTTTTAAATTTAATTTCTATATTGAAATCTTTTAAAATTACGCTATTTTTTCCAAAAGTTTGACGTGCGTCTGTCCTGACGAAGGGGAGGAGGGGGGAGGTACGCTTCCGGCTTTTTTTGTAAGCAGGGGCGTATATAAGGGCCCGGCCCCCCCCCCCCGAAATTTCCCAAACACATATACATATATAGGGTTTTACAGACATCAGCGCAACAAATTTTTCCGCAGGATGAAAATCTTTGGTTCCGCAAAAGAAAAGATGTTCTGCAAAAAATTTCGTGTGAAAAAAAAATTTAGTTTCTTAAAAAAAAAAATTTTCCGCAGAAAAATTTTTGAGTTCGGGCCCCCCCCCCCGAAAAAAATTTCTATATACGCCCCTGTTAAAAAGGATCGTTCGGCTTATTGTCTGCTTTGCCCCACAAGCTCGAGAGTGGAGGGCGCAGTGGAGCTTAGGCAACCAAAAAGCCCTCGGACTTTTCCACTTAAGATGCAGTAAAAAAGGATAATTTATTTATTTTTTAAATATTGGTTTGTTTGACTAAACTCTCGAGTATATTGGCGCCGACTATAATAAATAGAATGGCGTTGTTATTTAAAGCTGATTTATTGAAAGCCTACCTATGAATAAATTTAAATAGTGATATCGCCTTGTTTTTGTTAGAAACAATTTCCATTTTAATGTATGAAATTTGTGCCTGTTTGAAAACGAATTGAGTTTAAAGAAAATGGAAATGAGGCCAACGTAAATGAATTGTTTCAATTGTACAAAGGGGAGATTTTGAGAAAGGGAACAAGTTCTATAGAGATAAGGGATAAAAACAAAATAGTTGCTTATTAAAAAAAAAACCTGTAGTTTATAAGAAAAAAAAATTTCATAAAAAAAGGGAGTTTAATTTAATTAAGATCTTTTTCGGCAACGGAGGCCATTTAGACCTCGTCTCTATTTATTTCAATTTATTCGTAGCCAATTAAATTGAAATAAATTGTCGCATGAGACGGGATGCGAACCCGCGACCCTTGGTACAGAAGGCCAACAAGCTAACCAAGGCCCGAGGAAAGAATTTAAGATGTAATTTATAAGTATGGGAAAATATTGGTATTTTGTAACCATGGCAACCATTTAGCCTATTTTTCCTATGGAGTACAAGAGTAAAGTGGTCTTCAGAAGATTTCAATGACAAAATGATAATATACATTTTAAAGAGCTATAAAATAATTGATTTATGAATTTTAATAAAAATCGCTGGAGCAAATTTTGAGAAAATCTAAAAAAACTGAAAAGGTAGATCAGTAAACTACTAGTACTTTTTGGCCGATTTTGATTAAAAGCTTATTTTCAAGCCTCAAGGAGGTGTTTAACTTAAATATAACATTTCAACCTTCTAGCTCAATTCCTTCATGCTTAAAATTGAACACACGCACACAGAGACAGACAGACAGACAGACCATGACCCCAAAACGTGTATATCTATCAAAATCTCGACATTGAATTTTTGACATGAATTCAATACTTTCTCTCTAAATATATTAAGATACGTATATAGTTAAGAGAAAGTAAAAAATTCCCTTTATTTGGACGATGTTATGCATAAAGGAACCAAGCGCCTTTTTGATCGAAATTGAGATAAGACCTCCACCTTCTAGGGAAAAAGATCTCTACCCCTTTATTTAAATCACAACATTATTACTCTGTGCACCTTTTTTGTATAAAACGAACGAAATGAGACTCTCTGTTTAGGAAACAGTTTCGGCTTTGATGAAATAACGCCATCACCAGTCCATTTATCGAGAGTATGAACTCATATGACAAAGCATTGAGTCTAAATGGACTGATTTCATTAAAGTCGAAACTGTTTCCTAAATAGAGTTTCATTTCGTTGAGACTAATCAACTACCTGGCTGTCTGTTCCTTTTCACCTTTTATTGTATACATACAATAATTTTATAATGATGGCTAAAATTAAATTAGAAACAGATGTGTGGATGATGCATTTTTAAAAAACCATAAATACAGGCCTGTTTATTTAAATCCCCAACGAGAGGGCGCGTGGGAAGATTTTAAAAGAACATCCCCGCCTTCTCCTGGGAGGATACCCTCTCTTTTAATCCTTTGTATAATTGTTTTGCCTGAATAAAACACGAATAAATACTCCCATTGGTTTTAACGACGCCTGGTCTCCCTAGCAACCCGCATCACATCGCTAAAAGAGAAATCAAATAATTTGCCAAGAACCCGAGGGTTTTTAACCCCGAAGGTGGAGTAATTATAAATGATAAATAAATTACCTAGAGGAAAGTATGATGAGATCTGCAGGAAAGAAATTGTCATTACGAATTTTGACAATATCTCCGACGACAACGTGAAGCCATTGAACCCAAAGCCAATTGCCATCTCGAAGAACTTCTACCTGCCGGTGGTTGATTTCATCATCAGCGCGGTGACGTTTCTTCAAAAAAAAAGAAAAAGATTTAAAATCACTTTTAGAATTTATAAATCGCCTACCTATAGCTATATTTAGACAGTTGCAAATGCAAACCTTGGATTTTGATCTCTCCAAAGTTAGAAAGTTAATAAAAAATACAAATATTATTAAGTAAGAATAAAAAAAAAACAACTATTTTTATACATAGAATTCGAATTTCTTTTATATCAATTTGAAATAACACAAAATTAAGTTATTTTGGTATTCTTAAAAAGTTTATCGCTAGTGTGTTTTAAAAATCCCCCCCAACAAACCCCCCCCTGGGTGCATCGTGCAAGTAAGGAACACACGAGGGTTAGGTTGCGCAGCTAGTATGTATGAAATTCTGTCAAATACAGATGTATGAAAAAAGAGCAATATAAGGATTTACCAAATAACGCAACTACATAATTCTTGATACAAGTAATTTATAAGAATTAAAAATGTTAATAGACTAACGGTGGGTTGGAAGGAAACATTTCTACAAATATCTAAAGTTTCTTTAATTATTGATGCTTTAAATTTACTGGCGGTTGTAAACGATCAGTTATCTAAAGTCTTTTTTAAAAAGAAATTTGTAAAATACACAACAAATGGGGACATCGTAGCCGGCAAGTAATTTAGTGTTTATAACATCATGATAGACAGCTAAGCATAAAAATGCATTCATTTAATTTTAATTTCTTTAATTTCAATACGTATTATGAGATATTATTAATTATTATAGGTATTTACCTGATTAAGTTAGGAAGTGAGGTTATGTTATAAGATAATAGGCCAGACCTTGAGCCAGAGTAAATGTCAATTGTTATATGTAGTTGGCCAGTTGACCGCCAGGGCGCCGCATTGTATCATTTATAATTTCATACATGCCATACAATTTGATCCTAATTTCACTTTAAAATATTTTAGTATTTATAAATTACCAGAATAATTATAACCTCACTTCGTAAGATGAATATCTATAATAATTAATAATACGCTTAATACGTATTGAAAAATTAAAGGAATCAAAATTAAATTGGTGCATTTTTATTAGGGTCCGACCGAAACAAGATTTTCAGCCGAAACCGAATATTCGGCCTCAACCTTAGTTTCGGCCGAAACCGTAACCGAAACCGAAACTTGTATTTCCTATAAAAATTTTTTTCATTTTACTTTTTTTTTTGAATTTTTTTCCCTCCCGTGAAAATCATTTTACCTTTTTTCTCCCTCAAGAGCAAATTATTTGACCTTTTTTTTTTGCATGCGAGTCTCATCCCATTTTTTCAGACCGCCCAAACTACGGCCGAAACCATGATTTTTGGCCGAAACTGGCCGAAACCGTAACCGAAACCGAATATTCGGTCGGTTCCTAATTTTTATGTTAAGGAACTGTGATGATAGTTGCTATCATATTTGAACAAGTCTGAAGTGAGCAACTTCAGACTTAATTAAAGCAACAATAGAAATACATTTATTGACTCTGATTATAGTATTTTAATGCGTCGTTTTTGACTTAAACGTAAATTAAATAAATAAATTAATTAATTAAATAAATCGTGCAACCATAAATTTACTTAACGGAGGGTTTAATGGACGAAGAGCATTTAATGGACCGTTCTCGCAACCCACCGTAATTTTTAAGAAATTATACAACACTTACAATATCTTCTATGACTTCTTTAATTGCAGAAACGGAGAGTATAAATATTAAAGGTACTAATGTAGTATAACGCCCGGTGGGAGACACATCCGGAATTTGCTGAAATTAATTATAATTACATATTAGATTAAGCAAAAAAAAAGGAGGGAGGGGGAATATGACATAATTTACTGTGGTCAAAGCCGAGGGGGGGGGAGTGAAGTTTCTTTTTTTTTTTATTAAAGTTCCATCTCATGCTAATCATATGGTTGAGTTATCAAGGACTTTTTTTCTCTCTGCTTTTATCAACCAAAATATAGGTTCTTTTTATTAAGGAAAGAAAATTTTGATTAGGTCTTTAAGAACAACGTAACAAAAAATAATGATGTGATTTGGATGGAGTCGTTTCCATTTTATTTTAAATTATTTTTGTTATAAAATTTAAGAATAAACGATTATGATTTGAGAGTGTTCTTTAAATGGATTGATTATTGTCGTTAGCGGAAAATTCTTCCATGGTAAAGAAAAATTGAAATTAGCATAGAAAAATATATTAAGAATCAGTGATAGAATCTTAGAAAATATTCTAAAAGTTCAAAAGAGGGTAGAAAAATGAGAGATGCAGCTAGAGTTTTTCTTTATTTATTTAATTAACCAAGCTGACGTTTCGGTTCCGTATTTGAACCATCTTCAGAGCTGGCGAAAAGTCATTATGAAAAGGTCACAGTGGATTTTATACATAGTTGACAAACCCTAGAATATATTTATTATATAAGGGTTTGGTTCAACAATGTATAAAATCCATTGTGATCTTTTCATAATGACTTTTCGCCAACTCTGAAGATGGTTCAAATACGGAACCGAAACGTCAGCTTGGTTAATTAAATAAATAAAGGAAAAACTCTAGCTGCATCTCACATTTTTCTACCCTCTTATGAATTGGTAAGATCTCAGCTATAAATTTCGTTTTGATTCCCAAAGTTGCAATTCGCAGGTCTGTATTTTTTTTTTTTTTTTTATTTCTGAAATAGAAAAGATTAGCGTCCAGTCTGAGGAGTTTAATTTTTTTTTTCTTTTGTCTCAAAGAAGGTCATTTATTCACAACTTGAATGCAATTTGTAAATCTGTCAGAGCATGCATTTCTCGCAATAATTTTTATTTCACAATGGACCTTTGTCTCTCTTTTTTCTCTACAAAATTTTTGATACCTTGATTTTAAATAAGAAATTTTATTTTTTCAACCTCTGATTCTAAAAAAAAAAGATTTCTCATCTGTTCTAGTCCTAGATTGATCAATCCGAGAAGTCAGTCAAGGTGAACTCAATAGAATATTCATTTTAAGTTGAAAGATTCACTTCTCAAGTTAAACGTTCAAGTTGAATAAGTACAAACTAAAATATCCAAATTTTTTCTTCGGTGCGGGACTATCGTTCAACGATAATCGTGGGGCTAATACAGATTTTGCCATTGTATGAAGTGTCTCTAAAAGTGATTTCGAGCGTGGACGATTTTCTTATTTATCACTCGTCTTTATTTGCAGTTACATTGTTCTATAATAGAGCAAGTATGTGTTTTTGCTATAGAATGAATTTAAAAAGACAGTTGAGTTAACGTAAAATATTATTAATGAAATGCCTTTTTGCGGAGATGGAAGATGATGAGATACTTCTCGATGCTTATGGGATAAAAAGAGCAAAAACCGTACGGTCTTACACAAAAACCGAAAAACCGTTAATAGCCGATTCAGAAACTGGTTACTCTAGGTGGCAAGAGATGGTGTTAGTTCTGTCCATAGGGAAACAAGCATTTTAGTTCATTTCATTTAAAAGGTTCTAGCAAATTAAATAAAGGAGAAAAATTAATTATACTTTAACACAATGAATACTAATTTAATTATCTATAAGATATAGACAGAATTTTTTAAAAATATCTTTTATTTAATGTGATTAATCTAAAAAACAAAAAATCTGGTGTGACTGGCGCACAGCACACAACTTTCTCTTACCTTCGGTAATCGAAAGTTGTGTTCTGTGCTGTCACACCAGATTTTTGTGTCGGCATGTATTTAGTTCCCGGCAGTAGGGAATATTTGAATTCAGATGTAAAATTTATAAGTATGGGAAAAATATTTATATTTTGTTACCATGGCAACCATTTCTCCTATCTTTCCTATGAAACACAAGAGTAAAGTGTGCTTCAAACAATTTTGAGGGCAAAACGAGAATATACATTTGAAAGAGCATCTAAAAAATAATTGATTTTGAATTTTAATCAAAATCGTTAGAGCGAATTTTGAGAAAATCGAAAAAAACTGAAAAAGTACATCAGTAAAGTACTAGTACTCTTTGGCCGATTTTGATTAAAAGCTTATTTTCCGGTCCCGGGGGGTGTTTAACTTAAATATAAAATTTCAGCCTCATAGCTCAATTCCTTCATGCTTAAAATTTGACACACACCACACCCACACACCCACACACCCACACACCCACCCACCCACCCACCCACACACACACAGACAGACCATGTCGCGAAAACCACTTTTTTGGATTCAGGGGACCTCAAAACGTGAAGATCCATCAAAATCTCGACATCAATTTTGACATGAATCCAATACTTTCTCTCTATATATATATTACATATATACATAGGTAAGAGAAGTAAAAAGATTTACGAAAATCAAAATAAATAGCTTTAATTTTAAAAACATTTGAGGTCGATAGCTTCAAAATTGTGGCCGCAACCTCTCAAAATCAGCACCTCGAGACGCGCACCTTAATAGCATTTCGTCCATAGTCCAGTGAAATAATTTTTCAAATCGGTTCATTATTTTCTGAGATTATCCCCGTTATATAAAGTAACAAAGTCATAATAATAATAATAAAAGATATCGATTGATTGATTCTTACCTGTAAAAGGGCAATAAGTAAAAAGAAACAATTGCTGTAACGACGAAACTGTTCGAAAAGAAAACAAGGAACGAAGCTGAGGAGATTGTACTTGGCGGTTGAGATACGATTGTTGCATCCTTTGCTTGGTTGAGGTGCATTGATGAAGATGACACGACCCTCATCGCCGCCGGCGCCGCCGTGACCGCCATGTCCGGAACGACCACGACGGCCGCCCCCGCCGCCGCCGCCTCCACCCTCCAAATCCTCCGTCTTGCTCGATGTAGTCTCCACATCGTCATCTATCAATTAAAAAAAAAAATTCTATCAAAATTTTTAACTTAACTTAAATAAATTCTTAAATTTAATCAAGTGTGGATTTATGTTCTATTATAGTAATAGAATGCATTTTATTTTGTAAATTTGGGTGGCTGAATGACTTCGAGTCACAACTAATAAATACACTGAGAGCGTCAATAAAAACGTAACGCTTTGTTTCCTCTTAAAAAGACCTGTTCTAATCTCTCATAAGGGGGTTCAGGAGCGACGTCTAAACGTACTTGAAAAAAAAAACTAGACTATTATAAGGAATTTTTCAATGCGGTTTTTTTTAAATGAATTAAATTCATAAGAGATTATTGGGACATCGAGCTATAATTTTTTGTTTAATGACTTATTAAAAAATTATCGTAATTAATTTTTTTGTTATCAAGCAAATACAAAAAAAAACAATCTGTCCCAATAATCTTTAATTTTTTTAAATTTTAAAATGAATTTATTGTTATTATTAATCACATATTAATTAAGAAATTTTTAAAATAAGCTTAGATCATTTATTTAAAAACCAACTGTCAAATTAGTTCAGCATTCTTGCAAAAGATGGCAGACTAGTCTAACAGCCGATATAGTATTGGCCTATATCTGGCCTATATTTATATATTTTTATGCTTTTATAAAAGATACATAATATATAATAACATTTATAAAGTATTTATTGTTAAAAGATCAATGAAAATCAACCAAATGCATTAAATATTATTAGCTAACCATTCTGACATCTCTTGGCAAATTTTTGAATTACTTGATTTTTGGGCATACTTACTACTTACATACTTAACAAGTCAAATTAACACAAATCGGATAGGTGGCCCTTGACTACTGAACGCTCCCCGGAATCCATCGATACTAATTTTATTAAAATAACATGAAATATAACTAGCCCCTCCGCCCGCCTTCGGATGGCTTCACGTCTAACCAGAAGACGAATTTTTTGAAATGTTTTTTTGTATTTTAATTGTTTTTTTTATTGAAATATTTTGTTTTTATTATCCTTATATACTGTAGTTTCTGCACTGGTGATGGATAGGGTTTTATTACGCGAAATATTTTCAAATAAATAGTGTGTAAAATGGATAAAGAGAGGAGGCAAGTGGCTAAGCTGTGGATTACGGAGTACGAAGTCTCAACACGACTCGGGTTCGAATCCAGCTTGCTGTAAATAATTCAAACATTGCCGAAGTCTCCTCTTAGGGTAAAAATCTCACCCCGCAGACACAAAGGGCGCAATTAGACGTGGCCTAAGTGCCTTAAAAAATGAGGATTGCTCTGACTGGGTAACCCGGGTGGCTGAGAAGGAGCTGCAACTCCGACTAGGTAACCCGGGATCTGAAAAAGGTTGGGGGGGGGGGGGGAAGAAAAACCAAAAAAAAAAAAAACAGGGGAAAAAAGGGGGTTTTTTTTTCTTTTTTATTAATTTAATTTAAAGAGAAAAAGGTGGGGGGAACAAAAGAAAATGAATAAAAACGGCGAGAAAAGAGTCGAAATTTGTACAGTATTTATATTTTTAATAATTAATAACAAAAATGTGGTCTATAATTAAAAATTCCCTTAATAATAATTCAAACCACAAAAGCTTTAATAAACACATACGTGAAAAATATAAATATTTTCTCATGTTTATAAATTTTAGCATCTTGAATTTTAATATATCGGAGGAAACTAAGTATGTCGACACACAAAAATATGGTGTGCGACCAGTCACACCAGATTTTTAATATTTATAAGCATCATATTAGATTTGCCATTGAAATTTCGAACTTAAATTCGTACTCAAGAGCCCCAAATTTTAAGAGAAATTGAGCAGGACTAATCCACCAGGCCTAGTGGGAAAGAAAAGAAACCGCCCCTGAGATTAATGTAAATAAGCAAAATCTATATAAATAAAAATAAAAATTTTCTTAGCCGAGAGGGAAAATAAAAGAAAATATTGAAATTTTCATCCGATTGTTTGTGGAATTCAAACTTAAAGGTATTTATTTTATGTTAATACATAATTAGTATACATATTTTCCCATGTATATATAAATATAATAAATAGATTACCAAAAAAATGTAAAATTCCGCTTTCAATAGAATTCCAAAAATCTTTAAAGTAAGGCGTATAAGGTTTTTTCTTTATGCCATATCTAGGCTTATATGGTATTTTGATTAATGTTGACAACATTTTGACCATTTTATATAACATACAATAATAAACGTTCATAACATTTTTTTTTTTTTTGAAATATAAATAAAATGTGCAACCTTCGCGTCCTTAATATTAATGCGATGGGGGTGAATTTTTTTTAAAAAATATTTTAACCAGTTCAGTTTTTTTGTTATTTCAAAAAATATTTTTGACTTTTTATTTTAAAACCATTGAGTGCTTTGTGAGTTAAGAAATGTACGAAATGTGATTTTTTTTAGTATACATCACTCGCTCACTTCTTTCTGAAACGTTATATTATCCTTTAGTCTTAGAAACGATGCAACACCTGTTTATCCACTATTATAAAATTCCTTCAGTAGTTTTCTTCAGGTGTTTCGCTGTTGTTCGGCGGGATCTAGGGAATTGTCGGAAGATTTAATCAAACCACCAATTCATATCGGAGCAAGGGCGGATACAGGGGGGGAGTAAAGGGAGTAATTACCCCCCCCCAGATTTGAAAAAATACTTTTTTTTTCGAAAAAAAAAATTATTTTTAATGTAAAATTTTAATAATTTAATACTTATAAATTTTACTTGTATTTATATTCTGGCAAACAAAGTACAGAATGCGCCTTTAAATTATCGAAATTGAGAAAAAATAGAGTGCAATGCGACGAGTCACACCAGATTACTCCCCCCCCCCTCCTGAGAAACACCTCTGGATCCGCCCTTCTATCAGAGACAATTAAATTAAATCTTCCGACAATCCCCTAGATCCTGCCGAACAACAGCGAAACACCTGAAGAAAACTACTGAAGGAATTTTATAATAGTTATAGGCCTTATCCAATTTCTTTTATTGGAAATTTTTTTTTTTAAATAATGCTTCCTTAAGGGGCCTCGGGAGCGAAGATGTTACGCATGTTTTTCCCGCTAAGATGGCGTTGTGTGTCATAAAAAGTATGCCCAAAAAATCAAGTAATTCAAAAATTTGCCAAGAGATGTCAGAATGGTAGCTAATAATATTTCAAGCATTTGGTTGATTTTCATTGATCTTTTAACAATAAATACTTTATAAATGTTATTATATATTAGGTATCTTTTATAAAAGCATAAAAATATATAAATATAGGCCAGATATAGGCTAATACTATATCAGCTGTTAGACTAGCCTGCCATCTATTGCAAGAATGCTGAACTAATTTGACAGTTGGTTTTTAAATAAATCATCTAAGCTTATTTTAAAAATTTCTTAATTAATATGTGATTAATAATAACAATAAATTCATTTTTAAATTAAAAAAAAAATTAAAGATTATTGGGACAGATTGTTTTTTTGTATTTGCTTGATAACAAAAAAATTAATTACGATAATTTTTTAATAAGTCATTAAAAAAATTATAGCTCGATGTCCCAATAAACTCTTATGAATTTAATTCATTTCAAAAAATACAACATTGAAAAATTCCTTATAATAAATAGTCTAGTTTTTTTTTAAGTACGTTTTTTAATATATGTGAGGAGGTTTTATACTGTAAAATTGCGGTACATAATTAGGGGGAGGGTTTGTGTCAAATGAAGGGGGGAAGCCCGCCGAAGGTAGCCGGTGCGGCTAGTATCTAATTTAATTTGGTGAACGATGGATTAATAAAAATGACGATACCTATGACGCAAGTTAAAGAAAAAAAATGAGAAATTTTTAAACATGGCTTAACTGGATTTTGATAATTTAAGATTCCTTTAATAAATCAAGTTTTGGGGGATTTATAAGAAAAAAAAGTTATTTTGGTTGTGCCCTTTGTCTGTCTTTTTAATTGAATTACTAACGAATGGATCTGTTCTTGATTTAGAGACAAAAAAATATTTACTTGTTGTTTATCTACATGCGCCTTGCTAGTTGAGAAATAAGATACACGCAATTCTTTGAGAAAGCCTTCTCTATCAAATAGCAGCGTTATATTAAAATGGCCTACGCTATGTTTACATTACCAGAGCTAATAAACTTCAAAAAGCAAGATACGTATTATTAATTAGAAAATTGAGCTAAATAAGCGAAATATAATCTTTAAAAGCTTACGATCAAATATTACAGATTGCAAAAAAATATATATATATATGGACCAATATTTCAAATTTAATGAGGATATTTGAGGATTTATTAAATTTTTTTTTTATTGCTTATTTATTCGTTCTTGAGTATATAACTTCCTTCTCACCCTTTGGGGGAATATAATAGAATAAAGTTTTGTCACGCAAAGGTTTTGATAAGGAATAAAAAGAGGATTTTGAATTGGTCAAAGGTGAGGACGAGATAATAAATATAAAAAGGCTATTCCAATTTTAGAAGGAAACCCTCTCTCTCTCTCTCTCTTTTCTTCCGTCGATGTTTAAATTTTTGATTATCTGATCAGAGGGGTGGGGGCATTCTATGATGGTAAAAATTATGGGGAAATGAAAATCGATGATTTTTAAATAAATTGTCCTGACGTTTCACCCAGAGTTCGAGGCCTTCCTCAGAGCCGGGTGGCTACATAAAAAAATATATAACAGGTCATTCAATAAGTCCGTAGGATGACATATAGATGGCGTTACTATAATTTTTTCCATATGATTTTTATTTAGTACTAACCTTCAAACGTTACGTGTATAAATTTGACAGCAATCGTGAGTTATAGAATTTTATGTGAAGCAACTTTTGTTATTGGAAAAAAAATGGAAAAAAGTGAATTTCGAGTTTTAATAAAGCATTGCTTTTTGATGAAAAAAAATACAGTGGAAACCAAACAATGGCTTGACCCTTTTTTTCAGATCTCAAGAGAATACTTGCTGGGAAGAAATTTAAGTCCAATGATAAAGTAATCGCTGAAACTGATGCCTATTTTGACGAGAAAGATAAATTGTACTATAAAAGTGGTATCGAAAAGTTGGAAAATCTCTATACTCGTTGTATCGCCCTCGAAGGCAACTATGTTGAATAATAAAACCGAGTTTTGTCAAAATTTTGTTTTTTTCTTACTTATCCTACCGACTTATTGAATGACCTAGTATTTTGAATATTACCGGGCGGCTCTGAGGATGGCCTGCACCTGTAACCGAAACGATAGCAGTGAGGACCAACCATCTTGAAAAATATTGGCTTCTTCTTAAGTCTTGTTTGTTTTTTCAATAGCCAAAGCTCTTTGTGATTTAAATGTCCAAGGAATGGAGAAATCCATCCAATCGCTCCACCTGACGCCGTTTTATTTGCCATGTAACGAGCATCAGTTTCAATGTTCAATACAAAATAAACAAAAGTGAGTAACACATATTTTAATATTATTTTTTTCAAATTCAAAGAATTTGTTGCTGATCTTTGTTTATTTTGTATATTAAATATTAAGGACACCACTGAAGATGGTGCTATGTGTTTTGAAATATCTTTTTTTTTTATTTGTCTTTTTCGATATCGGAGGCCATTTAAAGAGCCCATATCCATTGTTCGATCACCCGACCCCTGCACAAGAGACAAGGTATGTGCTACAGCCCAGGCTCGAAATATCTCCAAATAAGACATCAGATGAAGCTGATTTTTTATTTCTCCATTCCTCAAATTCTTTGCATCCCAGTCTCTTTGAAATAGATAGCCTATGCTTTAAATAAAAATATATTTATATTTTAAATTATTCACACAAAAAATATCTGGACTTTGGTAAAACCAAAAAAAATCAAAGTATATCTACAGTACTGTATATTGAATATATAAATATAATCTTCTCTCATTAAAATTAAATTCCAACAATTTTTTATTAAAAGATAAGCGACAGGGCTGTTGGCGAAAGGTAAAAGAAATTAAAAATTTCAAAAATGTTTCTTATTTTATGCTCTATGAGACAAATCGCCTCCTAGGAAGCAAAAATTCATTATTAGAGTGAGGTGGAAAGCTGAGTAGATCTTGTAGTAGGGAAGGAAGAAAAGGGCAATTGCAGCTAGATTTATTTCTTTTCTTAAGAAACTTCAAGCCAACGTTTCGGTCAGATGTGCGACCATCTTCAGGGTTCAAGTGACATTTTGACATAAATTTTTATCCTGATGAAGAGTGCGATCTGGACTCGAAACGACGGCAAAATATAGACTTTTATTTTATTTTTTTTTTGCCTTGGCTGCTGCCCATGTATCGCTTCCTCATACAACTCTGTTTATATTTAAAATGATTTATTTAAGATTGTGAGTAGTAAAAAAAAAGAAACACCTATTTTTATAAATATTAAAAGGTTAATAGCCCGGGAGCCGTGGCTCAGTGAGAAGACATTAGCTTCTCGCACCGGAGTCCCGCGTTCGCTTCCCGTCCCAAGCGAGAAAAATTTGTTTCATTTGATTTGACTACAAATCATTTGAAATAAATAGGGATGGGGTCTAAATGGATGCCGAAAAGACCTTAAAAAAAAATGGTTAATAATTTTAGCTAGCCGGTCAGGCTTGGTGCAGTTGGTAGCGCGCCTGCCTTCTATACCGAGGGTCGCGGGTTCGTATCTCAGGCAGTCCGATGATTTTATTGAAGCCATTTGAATACCAATGCCTGGACCCCCGATAGATATATTTACAAATAATGAATATCGTTTAGTCTTATATGGCCTGAGTTGCCGAGAAGACAGTGTGTATGTGTGTATGAATGTTATGAATAGAGACCGGATTTTTAAGCAAAATGCTTATTGCTCCATTTTATAGTAACCATTAGATATTTAATTTCTATACGAATTACGAAAAACTAAGTTATTGAGATTGCATTTTTTATGCTTTTTTTGAGTTTTCATGCTTTTTTCCCTTTCGTGCTTATTTGAACTTATTTTACGAATATTTATAATTTTTTTTATTAAAAAACACACTTTTCCCATTCACACGCATACACCAGAGACGTATATAAAAAGAAAGGGGGAGGGCCCCCTAATTAAAAACCATTCCAAAAAAAACCCCCGCTGTGCAAAAAAATATAGCCCTGTAAAAAAAAATTTTCCGCAGGGTGAAAAAAAATTTGGTTCTAAACAAAATTTTCGCAGAGCGGGGCGGAAAATTTTAGTTTCTTTAAAAAAAAAATTTTGTATACGCCATTGGTATGAGTAAAAAAATTGCTTGTGAGATGCTTTTACTTTCTCTTACCTCTATATATGATAATATATAGAGAGAGAAAGTATTGCGATCATGTCAAAAATTCGATGTCGAGATTTTGATGGATATACATGTTTTGAGGTCCCCTGAGTCCAAAAAAGTGGGTCCGCAAATTGGTCTGTGTGTGTGTGTGTATGTTGTCTGTGTGTGTGTCTGTGTGTGGACAGATTTTTAGCATGAAGGAGTTGAGCTAGCGGATTGAAATTTTATATTTAACTTAGGTACCTTTGAAGAATCTCAAAATAAGCTTTTGAACAAAATCGGCCAAAAAGTACTAGTACTTTACTGATGTACTTTTTCAGTTTTTTTCGATTTTCTCAAAATTCTCTCAAGGATTTTTTTAAAATTCAAAAATCAATTATTTTTTAGATGCTCTTTAAAATGTATATTCTCATTTTGCCGTTGAAATCTTCTGAAGACCACTTTACTCTTGTTCTTCATAGGAAAGATAGAAATGGTTGCCATGGTAACGGAATTTAAATCTTTTTCTTTTTTATTAGATTAAAAATCAATTATTATTTAAATTCCCATTTATTTTATTTTATTTCTGTTTTTAATTGTTTCCAAGAAAAACATATATATATATCTCTCCCACTTGCAAACATTATCGTCTCTCTCTACTCTTTTTAAATTCCCTTTCCACCTTATCTTCGCATAGAAACAATGTTAATTTCCTATAGGGATTTGTATGTTAATTTCGATTCAAAAGGGGTCCCCTTTGGAACTTTTTAGACATTTAAAATTTTTTTTTTCCAATTCTTATGAAATTTTGTATTTATTTACGATTCTATATTGTGTATAAAATGTCCAAATATGAGATTAAAATTTTGAAAAATAACCATAGTTTATTTCAAGCAGTCAACATTTAAAATGCAAGTTTGAAACTAAGGTGCTATGGGAAACTAAATATATCTCGACACCAAAAAATCTGGTGTGACCAGCACAGGTGCGCAACTTTCTCTTACCGAAGGGTAAGAGAAGTTATTGTGTGCGCCAGTCACACCAGATTTTTTCCCCTCTTATATGCTTATTTAATAACTTTTTATTCAAGTTTTTTATGCTTTTTTAAGCACTTTTTCCATTTTTTATGCTTTTCGTCCGGTCTTTAGTTATGAATGTGAGTGTGAATGGGAAAAAAGTGTGTGTTAAAAAAAATTAGCTAAGAGGGCAACCCACTTCTACTTCATTCATGTACCGTATATCGATTTGAGGATATTTAAATGTCATCGGATTCTTATTGAAATTGAGGCCTCAGAAGAAAGCAAAAATTCTCTTAAAATAGTTATTAGCAACTCAAGAGCATCTTAAAAACCTTTTTTCTTCTACCTCATTGAATTTAAATGAGGAGAATTTTATGGCTCATCAGCTATAATTGTGTTCTCGACTCTTGTAGTCAATGTAAGTAAGTTTTAAAAGGGTTATGATTTAATTTCTCATGACTTTTAATAAAATAAAATGTTATTTTTACATATTAATAAGAAAAGAGAGGAGAATAATCCTGGTTTTTTAACCTCTGACCCATTTAACATGTTAAAGTATAAATAATCGATAAATGTCAAATTAGAAGAATAATTAAATTGATTTTCGAATGTGGTGCGACAATTTAAGGATTTCTTAGACGTGATTATTATTTTGAAATTTTATTTTATTTTATAGAGTGGGGGACAAGGCTAAAAAATCTGGTGTGACTGGTCGCACAGCACACAACTTTCTTTTAACTTTGGTAATTGGAAGTTGTGTTCTGAGCAACCAGTAACATCAGATTGTTTTGTGTCTACATATATCTATTTATTATCCGCCGATATATTAGAATTGAAAATATAAAACTTATAAACATGGGAAAATATTTATATTTCTTACTATGGAAACCATTTCTCTATCTTTCCTATGAAGTACAAGAGCAAAGTGTGATTCAAAAGATTTCAATGGCAAAATGAGAATATTCATTTTAAAGAGCATCTAAAAAACAATTGATTTTTGAATTTTAATCAAAATCGTTGGAGCGAATTTTGAGAAAATCTAAAAAACTACATCAGTAAAGTTCAAGTATTGTCGGCCGATTTTATTGAAAAGCTTATTTTCAAGCCACAGGGGCTGCCTAACTTAAATAGAAAATTTTATTTCTTTCAAGTTTTATTTTGAACACAGAGCGGGATCTATTTTTTTGATTTAAGAGATCTCAAAACGTGTATTTTCATCAAAATGTCAACCCGAATTTTTGATGTGAATCCAATACTTTATATAGGTAAGAGAAATTAAAAATAACTTTTTGGAATCAATGCTTATGTGTGTATTAATATGTCTAACAATTACAGGCCTGCATAAATAAAACATTTATTTTTATTATATTAGACATATGACGCAACTTCTTTGTCTTTTCCATGTTGAGATTTGATATACGTATTATAAATTCACAGGTACGTACGTTCGAGAGAAAAACATTAAGCAGGATAGTCACGCGGTCAGATGGATAGAAAAGTGAATGAAATAGCAAATCTATGAATTGGCATCATTAAATTCACCTGAGGAAATTAATATATTAGACATATGACCAACTTCATCAAAATATTGACATCTCATTGACTAATTCTGAACACGGATGAGCCGAAACGTTTAATCAGAAGTTAAACTCCTTACATAGGTACTTTTTGAGTTTTTTACTTTCTTTTATCTGTTTTACTGGTTTTCCCTGTGTTCCTTGAATGTGAATGAATAAATAAATTAGCAAAAATTAATATTGAAAAAAATCACAATTTGCAGTAGAATGCAAAAGTTAAATTAAAGAGAGTGCAGCTAGCGTAATTTCATTTATTTCCCCCTCAGAGCTGACGTTTCGGTCCTGTTCATAAGCCGAACTGTGAGCAGTCACACATGTGATTTGTGGCCTTCGACATTATAATACATTTCACCTACTACTTTATATACTGTATATAAAAAAAATACATGTATTTAAAGAATAAAAAGAAAAAGAAAAACCAACGATTGATGTTAATGAGAAATATTGCAATTCATATTGATAATGACACCCCTAGTGCTCTGAAGATGGTCCTTAAAAGGACCGAAACGTCAGCTCCTAGGGAAAAAGAAATGACATTACGCTGCACTCTCTTTAATTTCTCATTCTACCTACAAACAATACAATCAACTATAAAAAAAACTTCAATTTGGTGTAAATAGTTCACAGCATGACAATTCCCTGTCACCTGTTTGAGAGTTGTGTGCAATAATATTTAAATTTACCTTGAACCATTTTTTGCCCATGAAGCACAAGAGTACAGTGTGCTTCAAACAATTAAGGCATAAACGGAATATGTATTTGAAGAGCATCTATAAAATAATTGATTTCTCAGTTTTAATCAAAATCGTTAGAGCGAATTTTGAGAGAATCAAAAAAAACTGAAAAAGTACATCAGTAAAGTACTAGTACTCTTTCATTTTGATTAAAAGCTTATTTTCTCGGTCCCGGGAGATGTTTAACTTAAATATAAATTTCAACCTGTAGCTCAATTCCTTCATGCTTAAAGTCGCCAACATAGCACCCCCCCCCTGTTAGCAAGAAAGTGGTTTTGGAAATGGAATGAAATGCAACTAGGCCCGGCTTGAATTTGTACTCGATTTTCATAATTTATTTTAAATAGAATTTATAAACTTTTTTCACTGGGAAATTTTTTTAATTTGTGCCAACAACATGCAATTAAGATCTCAACTTTTCAAATTTTGTCAATTAGGCACTTTTGGAAATGGACGACTCATTTGTTTAGACGTGGGTAGGAACAAATATTAAAACGGGTAAAGGAATTTGAAATAATTTATTGAATTAAAATTGCTAGGCTAGCTCAGGTTAGGGTCAAATGCATTCGACTTTCTTATTTGACGTGTGTCATCTTATACAGAATATAATTTCGAGTCCTTTGAGAGAAATTCTTA
Source organism: Euborellia annulipes (assembly GCA_023213315.1). NCBI lineage: Eukaryota > Metazoa > Arthropoda > Insecta > Dermaptera > Anisolabididae > Euborellia > Euborellia annulipes. The sequence continues at coordinate 19,066 of JAKCPI010019267.1, read as the reverse complement.
TTGTTTTTTTAAGGAAGTTATAATAATAGCTATATTACGAGAGATAATAACTGTGGGTCAGGCTGCTAAATGGAATTAAGTCAAGGTTTTATAAGAAAAAAAAAAAAAATTATATAATAAGTGTGTAATTTATGACCTTAGCAAGATGTGCGCTCCATAAAGGTAGAGAAGCGATTTTATTTTTTATATAAATTGCCACCCTTGATTTATGAGGGTTGCCAAGGGAAAAATTATTCTTTATAAATAGAGATGATAAAATTTTAAGTAGGCTAATTGATTTTTGAATAAATAAAATTTAATGACGACATTTACATAAAATGGCTTTTATTCTTTTTGATGAACACAAAGAAAGTCATTAAAAACTATTGTGTTAGTTTAAATTTGGTTTGATAAGAAAAATTTCAGATCAGACGATCACAAATTCGAAATTTTAATTAAATAAGAGAGTTAGAAAAACTTTCGAAATAGCGCATAATGAGACCTCATATGTCTTTAGTTTTACTTTCTCTTATCTATGTTAGTATATAGAAAGTATTGGATTCATCTCACAAATTCGATGTCGAGATTTTGATAGATATACACGTTTTGAGGTCCTCTGAATCCAAAAAAGTGGTTTTCGAGACATGGTCTGTCTGTGTGTGTGTCTGTGAACAAAATATTTCAAAAACGAAAAGAGCTAGGAGGTTGAAATTTTATATTTAAGTTAGGCACCCCCATGGGACGTGACACGAAGCTTTTGAACAAAATTGGCCAAAGACTACTAGTACTTTACTGATGTTCTTTTTCAGTTTTTTTTCGATTTTCTCAAAATTCGTTTTAACGAAAATTCAAAAATCAATTATTTTTTAGATGCTCTATAAAATGTATATTCTCATTTTGTCCTGAAAATTGTTTGAAGCACACTTTACTCTTGTGCTTCATAGGAAAGATAGGAGAAATAGTTGCCATGGTAACAAAATATAAATATTTTCCCATGGTTATATTACATCTTGACACAACTTTCGATTACTGAAGGTAAGTGAAAGTTGTGTGCTGTGCGACCAGTCACACCAGATTTTTTAAATTAAAAAACTTATAAATCAAGCTACGTTTGATAATATTTTTCACGTCCGTCTCAGGATAGCTCAAAACGCAGATTTCAGTGCCTAATTTTCCCATACCCCTAGACTCCCCGGAAGTGGTCTGTCCGGATATGGCCTCAACTAATTATGGTAACCCACTTCTTATATACCGGTATATAAGGCGAACCGTTTCTCAGTTCAACATTTGATTAAAGTTGGTACAAATTAAGATTTTTTGATATTTGGGATACTTTTTGACTCGAAACGTGTACATTTTATATATTATAATATTGTGCGTATAAAACAGGGCATTGCGAAAAAAAAGTGATATTGATCAAACATCTAGTTTTATTTTTCAATAGCCGTATGAATAAAATTAATTATTATTTATTGATTGATGTTGAACTCTTTAGAATCAATAAACTTTTATTCTATTCTATCAAGTTTATGCTGGAAATACGGGCACGGGGTTACAATGTCCTCGTATAGAGAGAGCAAGTTTGTCAAACCCCCGCGACTAATGAAAATAAAATGCAGAAATAACAGGAAATGATATTAAACTTTGGGAGCAGGGTATTAGTAAAGGGGGACACCCAGAGGTCGCACTGGAAAGCAAAAGCCCTATATACAATCAATCAATCAATCAAAATGATGTTAAGAAGGTAAAATAATATGTTGCAGATTTTATAACTGTTGGAATAGTTGATGAATAAGTCAAAAGAATACGTAGCAGCTATTGTATTTCATTTATAATATTAAGGCTGACGTTTCGGCCTTGATTAAGTCCATCTTCAGAGCTGTCAATATATAATTAATTTAATTAACACTAAATAAATGACGGCACAAAAATCTGCTGTGATAAGCATTAAGCTAATGTCGACATTTCGAAGACGAAAAGAGATCTTTTTCAAGTTTGTTTGATTCACATTGACCTGAAGAAGGAGTATTTCGATTCGGAAACGTTTAAGAGTGTTTCTAGTCTTCAACTTGAGTTCTAATTCATCTCACCTTGAATTATTCCTAAACATTTATCTGCGTCAAGAAGAAGGGGGAAGTTGTGCAATTTCCTTCCTTTTTTTACTTTCTCTTACCTATGTATATATGTAATATATATATAGAGAGAAAGTATTGGATTCATGTCAAAAATTCGATGTTGAGATTTTGATGGATCTTCACGTTTTGAGGTCCCCTGAATCCAAAAAAGTGGTTTTCGCGGCATGGTCTGTCTGTGGTGTGTGGGTGGGTGTGTGTGTTCAATTTTAAGCATGAAGGAATTGAGCTACGAGGTTGAAATTTTATATTTAAGTTAAACACCCCCCGGGACCGGAAAAATAGGCTTTTAATCAAAATCGGCCAAAGAGTACTAGTACTTTTTCAGTTTTTTCGAATTTCTCAAATTTTGCTTCAACGATTTTTTTTTTAATTCAAAAATCAATTATTTTTTAGATGCTCTTTAAAATGTATATTCTCATTTTGCAATTGAAATCTTCTGAAGACCACTTTACTCTTGTATTTCATAGGGAAGATAGGAGAAATGGTTGCCATGGTAACATAATATAAATATTTTCCCATACTTATAAATTTTACATCTGAATTCATATGTTCCGTACTGTCGGGAACTAAATATATGTCGACACAAAAAATCTGGTGTGACAAGCACAGAACACAACTTTCGATTACCGAAGGTAAGAGAAAGTTGTGTGCTGTGCGCCAGTCACACCAGATTTTTAAGCTAACAGATCCTCCATCTAATCTTCCGTTATGTTATTTCTATTTTTATTTAAATTATTTTCTTGTAAAAATAAATTCATTTGCATATTTATTTTGGAATATTCACGAAAAGTTTTTGACCTCTAGACTTAGTTACACGGGACTATTAAAAAAAAAAAAAAAAGTTAATTTGTTTCTGCCTCTCCTCGATGGTCAGTTAGTTCTCTCTCTCTCTCTGTTTAATTTCTCTCTTATTTCTTGAGAAATCGATTCTTGTGTCTAAGGGTCAAGGAGAACTGAATGAATGACGAATTCAAAGAAAATTACCCTTACATTCCCTTCCTATTAGAAATCAATTTTATATAAGGATGTATTTTTAACTGCTAAATATTCACCCTACTCTTCAATAATTTTAATTTTCATTAAAGGTTGAAAATATTTTTTTTTGTAGAGCGGGGTGGGGCTGAGGGAGGGGGCGCTTCCATTATTTATGAGATGCTTTTAAAAGATACACATCTCAAAACAAGAGCTGATTCACAAGACTTTCGTGACGGGGGGGGGGGGGGGATTTTCCAATTTTATAAAATAAATTTATTTATTTATATTTAGACGAAGACGAGCCGAAATGTCCCTAATCTAATTAAATGAGATGAACGTCCCTAAATGAATCCAATAGATTTCGGACCAATCATGTCAAGTAAGTTTAATGCAGGCATTTCTGTTGTTAATTCAGTGGCGCAAGCAGAGGGGGTTAAACATCTAAAAATATGAAATATAAACCATTACACGCCTGAAGGATACTCAACCCCTTAAAAAATAATAATAATCCCTCCCTCTTCCCCAAAAAAGGAGATGTAGCGCCACTGTGCGAAATTTATTTATATTTCACTGCTAAAAGAACGAAAAGGAGAAGTATCACTTATGGGAATAAACTTTTGACACAATCGGAGCAGAATATAGAAATGTTATTATTATTTATGAAGAAAATAAATATCACGTAAAAATACTCCATCAAGGGCCGGTTCCAGGGCCGGATCTAGGGGGGCAGTGGGTGCATTTGCCCCGGGCGGCAGATATCAGGAGGCGGCAATTAAAGAAAGATTTACTAAAAAAAAGGTAAAATGATATGAGTTTTGTATAGAAAATTTTAAGGAGGGGACGAAAAATTAAATTTTGCCCCCCCCCCCCTAAAAAATCTTCTAGTTCCGGCCCTGGCCGGTTCCTTCACATCTAATTAACTAGCGATCACTAGGATACGATTTTTGAAACTTTTCAAATCTAGTTAAACTAATTAGTTTAGATTGTAATTAACTACCTAACAATAAGACCCAAAGTTCGGTATAAGGCTTAACTAAGGGGTGAAATTAGAAACAGAAGCTTTGTTTATTTATATTTTTGGAAATTTTTGTTAATAATTTAGAAAAAAAAAGGATGTAATTGGATACTCGCTCAGTTACAGTTACAATATAGTAGAGTGGATTTTAATTAAGAGATAGAAAGAGAGAGAGAGAGAGAGTGGATAATACACTCAAGTTTCAGGTTTCACACTTGTTGTTTGCCCTTAATTCTTCATTAAGAGAATCATCTTGTTTTTTTCTATCCTTGGAGGACAATATAGGTGTGGGGGGGGGGGGGGGGGGGCGTAAAAAAAACCTGGACTGTTTCACTTTCCAATCGTTCAATTTTCGATCATTTAAACCACGTTCTTAATATAGAAAAGATTTTATAGTTTGGGACGGGAAGCGAACCGCCGGGCCCTAATACGAGATAAAACAAAAAATATGGTGTGACTGGTTGCACAGCACACAACTTTCTCTAATTCAGCACTCTTGCAAAAGATGGCAGGCCAGTCTAACAACCATACCCTATTAGCCTATATCTGGCCAATATTTATATTATATATTTATATCCTTTTATAAATGATACATAATATATAACATTTATAAAGTAATTTATTCCTAAAAGATCAATGAAAATCAACCAAATGCATTCGATTATTAGCTACCATTCTGACATCTCTTGGCAAATTTTCGTAATAGGTGTTTTTTTTTGGGTTACTTTTTAAGACATACAACGCCCTCTTATCGGCAAAAACATGCATAACATCTACACTACTAAATCCCCTTAACAAGACTGTATATTTTTTGTGGGTGGGCCAAGCGCTTCATGTAATGGATAGCACACCGATGCCCAGGAAAGGCTAGAGATCCTGGGGACCACCAACAAAAAACATTCTTCTTCTTCTTCTGTCCTTGCCTTATTCCGGCGATGCGGGGCCGGCGGACTTCACTTATTCCCTCCAACCCTATCATGCGTTTTTGCGACCGAGAAGAATAAAGCAGGCCGGCCCTTCGTACGGTCTGACGCCTGTTCAAAAGAGAAAGGAAGAGACAGACATACAAAGAAGAGAAGGACTGCCTGTCCCAGCTTGGGTAGCTCGTGGTCGCCATCCACGTATCCACAAGATGTGGACCCCTGAGCGCGGAAAAAAACACAATCTTTTTAAATATACCCCAAATCGAGGTATATTGAATACTAATATCTTATTTAAATATATATAGATCTCGAAAAATATTTAGTCTTAATGATAATAGTAAGTTCCAAAAGATTTTATCCGAGCGATGCTTAGGAAATAATAATAAATATTTTTACTTCCTGATGCCTGGTTTTTAAGTTTCCCATGGGGTACAAATTTGAACAATTTCATCCTTCTCTGATTAGTGCTTATAAAAAACACTAGGTAGAAAGAGCAAGTGTTAAAGTTAATACGTGTATAAATGTCATCACTTCTAACCTCTTGACTATGAGGCAAATAAATCATTTAAAAAAGAATAAAACAAAACAAAACAAAAATTGAGAACAATGTCATGGTCATTTCCTCGATTGACCTTCATGTAGAGTGAGAACTAACGATTAATTCAATATTCCCTGCTCAAGGTCAAAGGTCAATTTGTTTAAAGGTTTCCAATTGAAAATAAAAAAAATTCCATTCCCGGAGCATTGTGGGAGGAGCCATTTAATATTAATAGGTATATTTATACATTTAAAGTGTATCCTATTAATTCCAGAATAATTGTAGTAATTTCTAACGTAATCAATCAAGGTATAAGAAAGAATTATGGGGTGATAAATTTGAATGCAGGAATCTTCAAAAAAGATCTGGTGTGTCGATTAAGTGTTAAATTTTTAATAAATCATTGAAACTTAACGTTATGACCTAGTGTTTTTAAATTGTCATTAATAAGAGTATATAACTTAAATTAAAAACACAAGGTGATATGTTTAAATATACATATTATAAAATACATTTTAAAGAGCATCTAAAAAATAATTTATTTTTGAATTTTAATTAAAATCTTTAGAAAATCGAAAAAAAAAACTGAAAAAGTATATCAGTAAAGTACTAGTACTTTATGGCCAATTCCGTTCAAATGCTTCGTATTACGACCAAGGAGCATAGGCATAGCCAGAAATTTTTGATTGAAGGGGGGGTTCAAGAAATTGTTTTCAAATATTTGAAAAATTTAAGATTAAAGGGGTTGGAGAATAATAACCAGCAGATTTATCGCTCCGCCTGACGTCCTTTATTTGGCAGATATTTCGATGTTTGTTGTAATTATGTTTAACGCCCCTAAGGCATTTGATAAAATTAGATTAAGCCCACCTCCTCCCGGCACTGAAGATGATGCGTGTCCTATGCATCGAGATATCTGCCAAATAAAGGACGTAGATGGAGCGATCAATCTGCTGGTTATTATTCTCCATCCCCTTTACGCTACTCATCCCAGCCTACTATTTAAATTCAAGATTATTTTAGTGTATTTATAAATGATTTTGGTTTTTTTTCTAGCTAGAGTAAATTATTACAAAATATTATTTGTATTATAGAGCTTAAATATCTAGTCATGCTTGGGGCATGGGTTCCAAGAAGAGGGGGTGGGGTTTGAACCCCAAACCCTACGCCTACGCCTATGCCTAGGAGAGTGGCTAACTTAAATATAAAATTTCAACCTCCTAGCTCTTTTAGTTCTTGAGATATTTTGTTCACAGACAGTCCATTTTGCGGGACCCACTTTTTGGACACAGGATCTCTCAAAACGTTAAAAAAAAATTAAAATCTTGACAACGAATTTTAGATCCGAATGCAGTACATGTACATAAAAGAAAGTACAAAAGGAAAACGGAAAATTGCTTCGATTGTCATTCGATCTATAACGAAGACTATGAATAAAACAATTAATCAGATAATTTTTCCCAAAAATCATAAATTATTCTACAGATTCTAAGAAATCTATTAATTCATTAACGTAATATCAAATCAACTTTTACCTTAACGAAATATTGCGCAATATATTGCTGCGCCGACAACACAGATATTTCTATGATAGACAATTAAGGGAGAAAATTTCATAAATAATTCAATAATCGTCGTGCAAGAAACATACCCGCCCGCAGAAGGCTGGGAATTTCCTTGCAACAGGGTCCAGGACTCGCCGAACCGGCGAAACCGGCGTAACTAGCCTTTGAGGACGGGGGGGGGGGGGGGGCAAAGCTCAACCGGGGCGCCGGTTTTCGTTCGAGTTTTTTTTTAGTAGGCTATACCGAATTTCATTTGAACTTTTTTTTTTTTTAGTATTCGAATCTCGTTCGAGCATTTTACTTTCTATTACCTCTATATATGTTAATATATAGATAGAGAAAGTATTAGATTCATGTCAAAAATTCGATGTCGAGATTTTGATGGATATACACGTTTTGAGGCTCTGAATTCAAAGACATGATCTGTCTGTGGGTGGGTGTGTGTTCAATTTTACACATGAAGGAATTGAGCTATGAGGTTGAAATTTTATATTTAAGTTAAACACCCCCCGGGAGCGTGAAAATAAGCTTTTAATCAAAATCGGCTAAAGAGTACTAGTAGTTTACTGATGTATTTTTTCAGTTTTTTTTTCGATTTTCACGCTCCCGGGGGATGTTTAACTTAAATGTAAAATTTCAACCACCTAGCACAGGTCCTTCCTTGATGCTTAAAATTGAACACACACAGACACACAGACAAATCATGTCGCGAAAACCACTCCTTTGGATTCAGGGGACCTCAAATCGTGTTTATTCATAAAAATCTCGACATCGAATTTTTGACATGAATCCAATACTTTCTCTCTCTATATATATAGACATATATAGAGGTAAGAGAAAGTAAAAAATATATAGGTAAGAGAAAGTAAAAATTAAATAAATTAACAAGATTTGCAAATCGCTCTAAAGTTTTTTGAAAAATTGCTTGCCCTTGACCGTGAATGAAGAGACTAAAAAATGAGTCTACATCAGTCAAGGTCTTTGAATAAGATGCAAGGAAAATTTTATCTAAAAGGAAAACATAATTATTTATAGATATGCTATATAGAAGGAAAACTTTGCTAAAAATAAATGCAAATTTGAAAAATGCTAAAAAAAAAAAGAGGAACAAGTGCTATAATTAACAACATCTCTCTGAGATATTTTTATTTTTATACTAATGTTAGAGAAGAGAGTTATCATTCTCTCGATTGCATAGAGGAGGCGCTCGCCTCTACTTCCGCTCTTTGATTTTAAGACAGGAAATTATTCTACCCTCAAAGTTTTTTTTCGACATCCGCTTTTTTTTTAAATTAAATTTTAATTATTTGCGAGCTAATCAAAATATTTTTAACGAGAAGCAAGAAACTATTGGCAAACAAAAAAAAGAGTTGAGCAGAGTTTGTTATAATAAAAAATAGGTAACGAGGTTGTAAAACCTTCCCGCTCTTGTTAATCAGAGACAACATTTATGATTGTTATGGAATTTGGCCCGGGGCTTAAGGGAGTTCAGGAGCGACGTCTAAACGTACTTTAAAAAAACTAGACTATTATAAGGAATTTTTCAATGCGGTTTTTTTTTTAAATGAATTAAATTCATAAGAGATTATTGGGACATTGAGCTATAATTTTTTTAATGACTTATTAAAAAATTATCGTAATTAATTTTTTTTGTTATCAAGCAAATACAAAAAAAACAATCTGTCCTAATAATCTTGAATTTTTTTAAATTTAAAAATGAATTTATTGTTATTATTAATCACATATTAATTAAGAAATTTTTAAAATAAGCATAGATGATTTGTTTAAAAACCAACTGTCAAATTAGTTCAGCATTCTTGCAATAGATGGCAGGCTAGTCTAACAGCTGATCCCCTTTTGGCCTATATCTGGCCTATATTTATATATTTTTATGCTTTTATAAAAGATACGTAATATATAATAAAATTTATAAAGTATTTATTATTAAAAGATCAATGAAAATCAACCAAATGCATTAAATATTATTAGCTACTAGCTACCATTCTGACAACTCTTGGCAAATTTTTGAATTACTTGATATTTGGGCATACTTTTAATGACACACAACGCCATTGCGGGAAAAACACCTTCGCTCCCATAGCCCTTTAAGAAAAACTTCTTAATTATTACCGATGAGTTTCAAAAGAATTGGACCAGAGAAGCAGAGGTTCTTAATAAATACGAGGGTATACCGCTCACTATGAATCGATTAACTCCTCCTTACGATCCCGTAGTATTACAAATAGGTCAAGTTTCATCATAAGCAAATTTTTTAAATTGTATTGTATTATGGGGATAGCCTTTGGCACCCGGCCTAATAAAAAAAAAATTTAATTTGTAGTTTTTAGCTACTCACAACACCTTAAAGCCAGGTGACGCGGGTTCGGTTCCCAGGCAGTCCGATGAATTTTATTTATTTAAATTATTTGTATACCAAATGGTATACTTCACTGTCAGACTCTAAAATCAATTACAATCAAACAGATATTTTTCATTGATTGATTTAAAAAAAAAAAAAAGATAAAAAAATATTGATGGAAAATTTGTTAAATTTAAAAAATTTCATATTTAATAAAAAAATATTAAACAATCTGATGAAAAAATGAGTGTTGTCTTTTACAGTATATTTTGATAGAGCTCTTTGCGTTTGGAAAAGTGCTCTGATCACAAATAAAAGTTTTTAATTAAAAAGATAGAAGTCAGGACATTAAAAAAGCAACAGACGTTCTCTTACACCATCCACTCGATAAATAAATATTTATAAAACAAAAAAAAAAAAAAATATTGTAATAAGTGTAATCTAAAAAAAAAGAAGAAAGAGTTTGTATACGAAGGAAATCCGCCTTTGATATTTCTGATTAATATTTATATAGCTACAATTATTCATGCTTGGATAATAAAGCCCAGGCTATATAATAAATCACGGATGGACAAATAGCTTGGCGATAAATTTTCAGGTAATAATTTATTTAATATTTATTATTATTATTTATTTATTTTTTTTTGTAACAGAAAAAAAATATAGCTAAAATAGGTTAAGTTGATTTTCAAAAAAATGCTAATAAAAAATCTGGTGTGACTGATCGCAGAGAACACAACTTTCTCTTACCTTCGGTAAGTCACACCAGATTTTTTTTGTGTCGAGATATATTTAATTTCTGCCAATAAAATTCAATTTATAAACATGGGAAAATATTTATATTTTGTTACCATGGCAACCATTTCTCCTATCTTTCCTAAGAAGTACAAGAGTAAAGTGGTCTTCAGAAGATTTCAATTGCAAAATGAGAAGATAAATTTTAAAGAGCATCTAAAAAATAATTGATTTTTGAATTTTAATCAAAATCGTTGGAGCGAATTTTGAGAAAATCGAAAAAAACTGAAAAAGTGCATCAGTAAAGTACTAGTACTCTTTGGCCGATTTTGTTCAAAAGCTTCGTGTCATGTCCCAGGAGAGGTACCTAACTTAAATATAAAATTTCAACCGCCTAGCTCTTTTCATTTTTGAGATATTTTGTTCATAGACACACACACACACCGCGAAAAACACTTTTTTGATTTCAGGGGGGTGTATATGAATCAAAATCTCGACATCAAATTTTTGACATGAATCCAATACTTTCTCACCAATGAAGTACGTGGCTGTTGATTTACACACAAGGAAGGGAGCAGGAGCAGCCAAAAATCAAAGCCTCCGATTTTACTACAATTAGCGAGACGTTTTGAGAAAACTTTATTCTCCCATCATCAGTCTTTTGTTTAATTTTTTATATTTTATATAAAATTTGTTTTTTACGTGTCGTGAAAAAATTTTTCCTCTTTCAACATTTCGATCTAATTTAAATACTATTGACCAGATTTTAAGATTAAATTTTTAAATATAGAAATATTTTAAGAAATGTTGAAAGAAATATATATTTATAATCGAGAAGCTTTTTAAAATTTTTATCATTCTCACTAAATAAGTCCATGAGCGATTCACCCATATACAGAATACATAAAATATGTATTGTGCCCTTTGGACAACTCTGGGGCAAATGCAATTTATAAGTGTTTTTTTCTTATATTGTCGAACATTTTTCAATCTATTAATGTATCAATATATTCTTCTGTAGGAAAGACTGATGATGGGAGAATAAAGTTTTCCCGAAACGTCTCGGTAATTGTAGTAAAATCGGAGGCTTTGATTTTTGGCTGCACTTGCTCCCTTCCTTTCGTGTCCAATACTTTCTATCTATATATTAGATATATAGGTAAGAGAAAGTAAAAAGGCGTTTAGAGAATCTCAACTCCTAGGAGACAAAAATATCAACTTAAAGTCGATATCCAAATAAAAACTTTGAAAGTAAATGAATTAGTCAGAAGAGAGCAGTCTTTTTTTTCTAATATGTTAATACTAAAAATAAACTGAAGTTATGACACTTTAGAATTTATTTAAGCAACGTTAATGACGGGCAAAGCTCGTTTGGTAAAAATCAAATAATAATATATGATGGAGTGCACATGTAATGAGATCTGTCGTCAACAACAAATGGAAAACAGACAGTAATTAATTGTGCGTTATTAATCTTTACTAAAGAGGAGGATTTATCATTCTACGTAGATATAAACAGTAATGCGATTCTCAAATTTAATAAATCCCCGAACACATGTGTCTCTGGGGAATTAAAGCAATCTACAAAATATAAATGAAGAAAATCCAAAGGATTAGATAAGTCAGAGTGAGTGAGTGTATGAATAATTTTGGAATGTCTCTACAGGGTGGTCCAAAAAGAAATTCGTTTTTGAAAAACATTATAATGGAGAGGTATCATAAAAACGAGCCCCCTTCCACTGTTAGAAGCTTTCGTTACTTGGAGCATTTTAGTTATAAATAAAAAGCATTCTAATTTTCCCATCTATTGCCACGATTACAGTATCCAGCAACTTTTTTTGAAATTTAAAAATTATCTTCTATTAAACATCCCAATGATTTCTTTTTGCAAAAACATTTTCCAAATAGTATAAAGATTAGGGTCCGACCGAAACAAGATTTTCAGCCGAAACCGAAACTGAAACCGAATATTCGGGCTCAATCTTAGTTTCGGCCGAAACCGAAACTTGTATTTCCTATAAAAAATTATTATTATTTTACCTTTTTTTTTTTTTTTTTTTTGAAATTTTTTTTCCCCTCCCGTGAAAATCATTTGACCTTTTTTTTGCGTGCGAGTCTCATCCCAACTTTTCAGACTCAGGTTTCGGCCGACCGAAAGTTTCGGCTATTTTTGGCCGAAACTGGCCGAAACCGTAACCGAAACCGAATATTCGGTCGGTTCCTAATAAAGATATTTACTGACGAATCCAAAACTTCTTGGCACAGCGTTGTGCTATATATGCTCTTTTTAAACAAGCAAAAAACCTTTAAATTACTTCCTGAAACCTTGATTTTTTGCAAGCCTGACCATTTTAGAGGGTGTAAAATATTTTAAGCAAAATTCTAATAATAATGACTTAATTTGCACGGATTCCATAAGTGTTCTGCAAGCCATCAAAGATTTTTCAAAGAATAAAGACCTTTCGTATATATGGACCCTGTTACGCATTAGTGTGTCAAGCGCCAGCTACCGAGTTTTGAGAAAATTAACATTAAAGTTTCTTGTTTTCATTGGATTATATATATTTTTTTTTGTCAATTGTGCAAGTAACATTAAATATAAATTTTTTTAGAACATATTTCATAAAAAATACTATTAATTATAGCATTTGAAACAATATTCTGTGCTTAACTCAATCTTTAATTTTTTGGCGCTTGACACTATTGCATAACAGGGTCCATATACCAGGTAATCCTAGTGAAATTTCATAGTCGACCATGGAGGTGTCATTCTTGTGGATTCCCAGCCGTTCAGGTATGACTCACAATGAGAAGCACATAAGTCATAGAAATATATATCTAACAAAGCTGTGAGTGTTATTTATTGGAAAGGTTGGAGATCATGGGCTCGATTCCCGGGGTGTTGGGCCTCGCTAATGACCTCTGTAGCCGAAAAGGGTTCAAAAAAAGTATATTCTCATTTTGCCATTGAAAATAAATTTTACATTTTATTTTTTTTAATTAATTTTCTTTATTTTAATTCTCAATGAATTGGAAGTTGTCATGATAAAGAAAAATAAATAACATGAATGAAATATGGCTGGCTGTCTTGTATTAAATGCATACTATTATTAAACTTTTATTTTTAAACATGTTTCGCCCACCTGATTGGAAAATATCATAAAAATAGGCATTTTTTTTATCCTCTTAAATCAAAGTCTATTTAATCTCTCTATATATAATTTTATATAAAAATATAACGATAATAACATTTTCTAGATGATTCTACGTCTAGCAAAATCATTTAAAGATAAAAGAGATGTCTGCATCTATCTGTTGACCCCGCGTGTCTGTTTATTAAAATATATATTTTTTTTTTTAATATTGATAATAATATCGATTTATACGTAGCTTTATATGTATGATAAACCAAAGGAGGCCACCCAAAGGTCATTAATCTTGATAACCAAGGTTGTTAACAAATATTGATAAAATTTAAATTTACTTTTCTATATAGTATGGAAATTATTGTGACCATGAAAACGTTAATTAGCGAAGGAACAAAAGTATGAATTTGTGCTCTGATCGGGTCCAGAGCCCCATTTGAATGGACACAAAATTGAAATTTGTTCCCTAGGAAGTTAAATAAATAAAATTGAAAAGTATACAAGAGATTAAGATAAGAAGGGGAGGGAGGACATCACCTTGAAATTTAAAACATCTGTTCTTTTGTTTAATTATCTTTTTGCAAAGAGGCCTGCCTCCACAATTTCCCCTTTTATTATACTGTATATACAGGGTGGCCCAGAAAAGAATTCACTTGGAAAATTTAAATCAATTTAATTTTTTGCAATGCAAAATTAATTTATTTTCTCTTACCTATATATCGACTTGGAAACAGCAATATGTCGTATGTCAAAAAAATTGATTTTTTTTTTTTTATTGCACCACTATGGCCAACTTGTTGATCTGCACAACACAAAAAATTTTACGGCATTACCATTCTAAGGTAAAATAAATAATGTTTAAGCATTTAAGAAATAAATTGGAAGCATAATGACATGTTGGAACAGTTTTTTGTTCCTCCTGAAAACTTTGATTTTTGGACATACGACATATTGCTGTTTCCACGACGATATGTAATATATAGATAGAGAGAAAGTATTGGATTCATGTCAAAAATTCGATGTTGTGATATACACGTTTTGAGTTCCCATGGGCTCAAAAAAATGGTCTATCTGTGTGTGAACAAATATCTAAAGAACGACAAGAGCTAGCTAGGAGTTTGAAATTTTATACACGAGTAAAAATGATTAAAAATGATCGAGGGATCCACACGCCCGCAGTAGGTCTGTATCGTGAACCTTGAGGGACACAGGGATATACACGTCCACACCATACTCGAGTATTTAAGTTAGGTACCCCCTTGGAACGTAACACGAAGCTATTGATCAAAATCGGCCAAAAAGTACTAGTACTTTAATTGACTTTTTCAGTTTTTTTTTTTTTTTTTTTTTTTTTTTTGATTTCTCAAATTCGTTCAAATCAAATGATTTTGATTAAAATTCATAAATCAAATATTTTTTACATGCTTTTTGAAATGTATATTCTTATTTTGCCCTTGAATCTTTTGAAGCACACTTTACTCTTTTACTTTAATAGTAAATCTTTTAAATCACAGATGTAATTTAATTAAAAATCCCTTTTACTGAAGATCCGGTGTAACATTGATACTTGTGTGATTATAAATGGTGGCACGGGGCTATCGGCTGAGCTGCGGATTACGGACCTAGAATTGCACTCAACTCAGGTTTGCTACAACAACAACAACAACTGATTTCTTTTTTTAAATATTAAATTACACAATTTTAAACTGGAATTGCTATTTGAAAATTGTCAATAGAATTGAATCATACTATGGAAAATTTCTAACCTAAGCAATCGATTCTGACCTCTGAAATTAAGAGTTTAATTTTATCTTACGACCAATATATTGCATTATATGTAAAAGTATTATTTAGTATAGGAAGTTTTTTTATATAGTTGGTTAATTGATGTACGATAAAAAGAGAGAGCAGCTAATTATATTTTCTTTTATTATTCCCTCAATGCTGACGTTTCGGTCCTTTTTAGTCCCATCCTCAGAGCATTAGAGCTGTCATTAATTTCAATTTTAACATTTCACCTATTGTTGGTCGATTTTACATATAACTGACATATGTATATTTCTTATTGTGACCTAGTTTGGTTTATGAATCCATATCTCTAGAACTATTCATCTGATTAGGATGAGGTTTGGCTAAATTTCTAGCATTAAGTTCTCGAAATAAAGAATTAAAACGAGAAGTTAATCGGCCTTCAGGGAGTGGTAAAAATGAACGGTAAATTATTTTCACGAACCATCATTTCTCTCTCTGAGCGAAATCTTTGGAAAGTCAAACATAACAATTAGAACTCTAGGCTTGTAGCAAATTTCATGAAAATTCCTTCAGTAGTTCAGAAGTTATTCGTAAAAAATGAAAAAAAAAAAATGGGTTTCAAGATTTCAAATTTCGTTATTTCATAGAATAGAATAAAAATTTAATTTAATTGAGCATCAAAGAAAAGGCGAGGGGGGCATCCAGTGAAACATGTTTGTGGCCACAGGAATAAAACAAATGGCCAACGAAGTTGAAAAACTTTTCCTTTACACAACTGCCCGATTAAGAGAGGGAGAGTTGTGCAAATTTGTTGTCTGGTCATTTCACGTACAAAAAACATGTATATCCATCAAAATTTCGACATCGAATTTTTTTTGACATGATCATAAAAAATAATAATTTGATAGAGGCCCCGTGTCAAAGGAGTGTGAGAATTTTTTTACTTTCTCTTACCTATGTATATATGCATAATATATATATAGATAAGTATTGGATTCATGTCAAAAATTCGATGTCGAGATTTTGGTGATGGATCTTCACGTTTTGAGGTCCCCTGAATCCAAAAGAGAGGTTTTCGCGACATGGTCTGTCTGTGTTTGTGTGTGTGTGTATTCACTTTTAAGCATGAAGGAATTGAGCTACGAGGTTGAAATTTTATATTTAAGTTAAACACCCCCGGGACCGGAAAAACAAGCTTTTAATCAAAATCGGCCAAGAGTACTAGTACTTTACTGATGTACTTTTCAGTTTTTTCGATTTTCTCAAAATTTGCTCCAACGATTTTTTTTTTGAATTCAAAAATCAATTAATTTTTAGATTCTCTTTAAAATGTATATTCTCATTTTGCAATTGAAATCTTCTGAAGACCACTTTACTCTTGTATTTCATAGGGAAGATATGAGAAATGGTTGCCATGGTAACAAAATATAAATATTTTTCCCATACTTATAAATTTTACATCTGAATTCAAAATGTTCCGTACTGTCGGGAACTAAATATATGTCGACACAAAAATCTGGTGTGACAAGCACAGAACACAACTTTCGATTACCGAAGGTAAGAGAAAGTTGTGTGCTGTGCGCCAGTCACACCAGATTTTTCTTCAAACTGGCGTAGCTATTGTATGGAGTGTCACCAGGTGCGGACCGCACCTCCCGTTCTACCCTCCTAGCTACTACCCTGACTGAAGACGATCAACCGGATATCTTTAGTCTATATAGTTCGTCCATTAATGTATTATTTTCTTAGGGCCGGTTGCTTCATCCTGGGTGAGTTTGTTAGCCCCGGGCTAAATGGCTTTTGTAATGCAGAAACCCTCTTCCGGGGGAACAAATCATGTTCTGTTTGTGAAGTTTGCAACTCCATTAAGACATCTTATAAAAATTATTAAAAATAAAAATTGATATTATCACCCATAATTTAAATAAATATTATTAATATATATTTAAATATACCGAAATTTAATTTTTTTCTGCTAAAAATTTGAAAAATTTTCAAAAAAATAAACAAGATTTATTAGTTTTCACATAACAATTAGTCGAATTGTTCCAATCTTCACAACTATTTTGACAAATTGCCAGCTGTGGCTGCAAATAAAGATAATTTCAAAAAGAAATATACCTTTTATTTTCACCTAACAAGAAGTAATATCAACTGAAAACATTCATATAAATATTTAATATCAATTTGCATTCAATTTGAAAACAAATAGTTTTATTAACAAGACATGTGCAATCAGGGGCGCCGGAACCGAATTTGAATTAGGGGGGGGCAAAAAATTTTTTTTTCAGAAAATAAAAATAATTTAATATGTTTAAATAGTATAAAACAAAAACAAATCTACTATAAAACTTTAAAAATTTTAAATAAAATCACAATTTTAATAAAATTAAAATTTTTTAAAAAATTTGGTAATGGATTTTATCAAAAATTTTTTGGAAAAAATTTGGAAAAAATGAATTTCTTACTCTTTTTAATTTTTTTTTTAGCTTAGAAGATTTTATTTTTTAAAAGTAAAAAAATATATCATTTTTTAAAAATAAATGAAATAAAAAGAAATTTTGCCCCCCTCTGTCCCCCCTGTAGGATGCCAGGGGGGGCAATGTACCCTTGCCCCCCCCAGTTCCGGCGCCTATGTGTGCAATGCCTTAGATGAAGTTAGAAGAATACTCAACAACTTGCAATATATCCTGGATAACGAGTATAATCCTGATTGACATAAAATGAATAATAACAAAAAAACGGTAGATTCCATATTGCCATTTATATTATTTTTTACATTTATATTGGTGGAGTTAGGATGCTTGAGTTCATAAAACATGTTCGTACGATGTCAACCCAGGGCTAAATCTTAGCCCCACCTTTGGGCCTGGGCTAACTTTGCTTAGCCCGGACCTTGGCTCCAATTCCCCATATATCTATATGAAATTACTCAAAAGTGAGGTTAACTCAGGGCTAAATATGGCGACGGGATCTGATTCAAGCGGGCCCAAGCCTATAACATATTTTATAAAATATACAACATTTTATCATTTTATTGATAAAATAAGTAGAATATAAGGTAAAATAACAAATATATGTACTTCTAGAATACTTCTTTTAGCAATAAAATGATCAAATATCGTATATTTTACTATAAAAATAAAACTGAAGTGGGTTTCTGCCTACAAAAAAAGTCGGGGCTAACAAGCTCACCCAGGATGAAGCAACCGGCCCCCTTAGAGATTAAGAAATTTTATATTTATCTTTCAAATGAATAAAGTAAACCTGTCCAACAAAAAAATAAAATCTCTTGATAATAATATAGATCTAGCCCTCGCAAGGGCGGATACAAGGGGGGGGGTAAAGGGGTTAATTACCCTCCCCCCGAGATTTGAAAAAAAGAAAAAAATGTATTTTTAATGTAAAATTTTCTAAATTAATACTAAAAAATTTGATTTGTTTTATATTCTGGCAAACAAGTACAGAGATGCGCCTTTAAATTACTGAAATTAAGAAAAAATTGTGTGCCGTGCGACCAGTCACTCCAGATTACCCCCCGAGAATCACCTCTGAATCCGCCCTTGAGCCCTCGGGCTTGGCGTAGATGATTGGCACGGCTGTCTATTATACCAAGGCTCGAGGGTTCGGATCCCAGGCGGTCCGATGAGTTTTATTTAGGCCATTTGGGTACCAAATGGCTTAAATAAGAATCCCAGGACGCCCAATAGAGATATTTTCATAATAACAGTAAGACTGTGTGATGAATGTGAATGCGGAAAAAGAAAGAGGGGGGTGTTTAAAAAAAAATATAGATCTAGTGGGCGTATAAAGTAGGACTGCAGGTTTCAAAGATGACATTGTTATTATTGTCTAACAAGAAAAAAAAAATATCACTCTTTATTCATGTGAAAGTTTTAGAGAGAGAGTGGATTTAAAAAAAGATTTGATTAAAATTTTTAAAA
>JAKCPI010019266.1:0-12417 GCA_023213315.1 Euborellia annulipes | reverse complement strand
TAAAAAGAATTCTTGAATTCAAAAGTAAAAATCGGAGTTTTAACGGAAATACACGTTTTGAATATGCGAGTCCACGACTCATAATACGCTTTGAAACGGTTGTAAGAAAAATATTAATTTTTGAAGAATTTAATAGAAAATGAAGAGTAGCTTGTAGGCTACTTCTTTTATTAGCAGGTCTACTAGGCTGGTGTTTCGGCTTTGGTTAGACCGAAACGCCAGTCTAATGAGCCTACCAGGTGATTCAATCTAAGCTTCACACAGATTCCAGGTTTAGGTAGATGGATTTTGCAATTTATAATAAGGAAAAACAAAATTTCTCTTATCCTTTATTAGAATTTATCGGCCAACTCGAACTACTTAAGGGAGCGTACAAGTATTACGTAACGCAATTTTTGAAGATTTTTGACCCCCCCCCCTTCCCCCATGTAACGCGCCGTAACATTTTTCTGAACCCTCCCCCTAGACGTTATGTAACGCTTAAGTGGCCATTTTTATCTAAAAGTCACAATTATGTTGCACAAAGTACCGGAAAATCGCTAAAATACCAGTTACGTAACCCGTTGCTCAACCCCCTCCCCTCTTGTAACGCATGGTAACGTTTTACGAGACCCCTCCCCCCAAATTGCGTTACGTAATACTTGTACGCTCCCTAAGTGGATTCAGGGGACCTCAAAACGCATTTTGGCAGCTTCAGAATAATTTCGATTTTTTTTTACGATTACATTAACTTTACCTGTCCAACCAACGGTTGATGGGCAAAGTAAAAATTAGTCAAAACAAAAAATTCAACCTCAGAATCAATGTGGAGGCGAAACGATATTCTCGCGCTTATGCTTTCTAGATCTATTACGTTCTAAAAGAATTCTGGGACAATGAATCAAAAAATCTTTTTCGCTAGGCATTGAGAAAAGGAGCAATATCTGGTACAAAAGTATCAATTACAAAATTACAAGTTAAATATTTTAAGAAGAAATGAAATACTTACATATTTTCATTGAGGTAAGTGATCTTGATCTCTGAAAGCTTACGTCATCTCTCCGCTCCGAGATTGAATTGAAGAGACAAGACAGGTCAACTCTGTAACGAAAAGAAAGAAATAATCAATCAAGGTATATTTAAGGTCCATTCAACTGCATTGTTTTTTTTTTTAATCTTTTTTTAAATAATCAACATAAGTAAATTATATATTATATTTATTTCAAATAACGTTATTAAAAAAAAAATTAAAACTCTTATAGAAAAATTAATAATCCATTTCAGTTCCATTTTTCAATATACATGTATTAACAACAAAAAACAGGCTTTTAATTTGTCGTTATTGTCTGTTTTTATCAGAGGAAAAAAATAATAAATGAACAAAATATTCATTTATTTATTAAAAATAAAGAGATACTTTGAAAATTAATAATTATAAAAAAAGAGTTGATCCACTCTGAGTAATGTCAAAATATTTAAAAAAAATATATATATATTTTTCATATCAGAAACAAATGAATTGTAATATCAACCAGTAAAGCAATGTGGAGAAAGTGTAGATACACTTTATGATATTTTGGTTACCAATTGTGTTTTTATATATTGAATTTGTTATGAAAATGAACCGTTCTTTTGTTTCTCAGTCTCTCTAATACAATTATAATAATAAGTGATTAGAAGTGGCTGTAGACAGGGCCGGAACTAGGAGATTTTTAGGGGGCAAAATTTATAATTTGCTGCCCCTTCCTTAAAATTTTCTATACAAAATTCCTATCATTTTACCTTTTTTTTAGTAAATCTTTCTTTAATTGCCGCCCCCAGATATCTGCCGCCCGGGGCAAATGCACCCACTGCCCCCCCCCTAGATCCGGCCCTGGCTGTAGACTTTGAATTGGGTATAGGAGACTTTGCAGCCAAGGAATTAAATAAAAAACTTTTTATTTAATATTTAATCGTCGACGTTTCGGTCGCAAATCACGACCTTCCTCGGGAAGATTAATTGTAGGAATACAAGATTAACAGTATTATATTTAATTATATATATATTGATTATCATTGCAAATTATACAATATTTATTTAGGCTTTGAGTGTTAAGAGTGACTTGCCCGCTTAGGGCTTCTTACAATCAATCTTATTATATTATAACAATTATAATAATAAGGGACATTTGGGCTGAGGGCATGACCTTGGAATCTTTATTAACTATGCAAGTGCCCCGGGCTTGGTGTAGTTGGTAGGGTGCCTACCTCCTATACCGACCGTTGCGGGTTCGGACCCGCGACGTTTGGTATAGAAGGTAAGCACGCTAACCCCTACACCAAGCCCCAAGGGCGTGTAAAATTTATAATTTTTTTTTTTTTTTTAACCTTCACAATTTTTTCTTATTCACACTCACATTCACACAGTCTTTTCGGCAACATAGGCCATTTAAGACTTTTGACGATAACCGTTATGAATATATATTATTTAGGGTCCAGGCATTCTTATTTAAGCCATTTGGTATCCAAGTGGCTTAAATAAAATCATCGGACTGCCTGGGGTCCGAACCCGCGACGTTTGGTATACGAGGCTAGCACGCTAACCTCTACTCCAAGCCCCGAGGGCTAAATAAACATATTTAGACATAAGAAAGAGTAAAAGGAGATTATTTATTTTTATTATTAACTAATCAAGCCGAGTGTTTCCATGTAAATTTAGCATCTAATACCCGTGTATTTAGGACATGATAATTTACTTTGAACGTTTTCATTCTCGATTAGCCAAACAATTTGTTTAAAGCACCTTGGCTGCTATTAAACGCTATCTTTGGGGTATTTTTTGGTTGAATACCTTCAGGCTATAATTCGATTAACCGTCCGTCTATTGACAATGATGGATGGCTGTTGGGATACTCAGATTTTGTCACCATTTTAAAGCTTCTACTCGAGGTCATAAATACCTCCCCGAAAGCCGCCATTTTGTCCCTGGGTTGAGTTATAGTGATGGCCTCCATCCACGGTTAAATAAATGGGCGCTGGTGCTTTTTTATTTTTTATCCCTCGAGGGCTTGTATCAAATATCATGAGCCTTTTTGGCGATTAAACTACATATCAATGGATGAAATAAAATTAAATAGTAAATAATAAATAATTATTTAGCTAATTACTTTATCAAGGCGCGGCTAGTTTGAAAAGATTTGATAGGATTACTAGCCGAACCGCCCGCATTCGGCAGATCTTTAATCTTCCTTTAAGGCTCTACAGAATGCAAGCTGTCTGCATGTTTTGCCAATAAGATGGCGGTAGGAGTATAAATAGGTAAGAGAAAGTAAAAATTATTTTTAATCTTTATAAGTGCCTTAATGTCCGAAAAACCTTAAGGGAGAACGGGAGCGAAGGAGTTACGCATGTTTTTCCCGATAAGATGGCGTTGTGTGTCATAACAAGTATACCCAAAAAATCAAGTAATTCAAAAATTTGCCAAGAGATGTCAGAATTATTATATTTAATTTATTAATATTTAATGCATTTGGTTGATTTTCATTGATCTTTTAACAATAAATTTTATAAATGTTATTATATCTTATGCATCTTTTATAAAAGCATAAAAATATATAAATATAGGCCAGGTATAGGCTAATACTATATAGCCTGTTAGACTAGCCTGCCATCTATTGCAAGAATGCTGAACTAATTTGACAGTTGATTTTTAAATAAATCATCTAAGCTTATTTTAAAAATTTCTTAATTAATATGTGATTAATAATAACAATAAATTCATTTTTAAATTTAAAAAAAATTAAAGATTATTGGGACAGATTGTTTTTTTGAATTTGCTTGATAACAAAAAAATTAATTACGATAATTTTTTTATAAGTCATTAAAAAAATATGGGGATTGACTTCCCCGAGACTTTCTCGTATATTCTTTTGGAATTACGTCTGGGTGTGTGTGTGAACACGATTGCTTAAAAACCAAAGCAGTTAGATCGATGAATTTTGGTATATGCTCCTTACACTAAAATTGTAGATTTCTATCAACTTTTGGAGTAAATACGTCACTTGGAAGTAGTACTTTACTTAAAAAGTTTTTTCAAAAATTTTGAAATTTTCAATTTTTTTGTCATAGAATGATAAAATACTCTATTTTAAAAAGTTTTTATTCTTTGACATTTTTTCGAAAACTGAATAGTTTTTGAAATAATCAAAGAAGAAATAGAAAATATTCGTTAATTTTGATAAAAAATTAACGAATACTCATTAGAAAGTACACGCGCCTGGTGGGTCACTGTGAGAAATTATCTTAAAGCATACAAAAATTCGATTGTGTCTTATGTATATAGATGCTATTTTGATAAAAAATTAACGAATATTTTCTATTTCTTCTTTGATTATTTCAAAAACTATTCAGTTTTCGAAAAAATGTCAAAGAATAAAAACTTTTTAAAATAGAGTATTTTATCATAATATAACAAAAAAATTGAAAATTTCAAAATTTTCGAAAAAACTTTTTAAGTAAAGTACTGCTTCCAAGTGACGTATATACTCCAAAAGTTGATAGAAATCTACAATTTTAGTGTAAGGAGCATATACCAAATTTCATCGATCTAACTGCTTTGGTTTTTAAGCAATCGTGTTCACACACACACACACACACACACACAGACATAATGCCAAAAATGTTTTTTTTGGACTCAGGGAGGTCTAAAACGTGAAGAAACATCAAAATCTCGAAGTCGAATTTTTTTACGATTACATAACTTTCTCTATACAATAAATTAAAAATATAGCTCGATGTCCCAATAATCTCTTTTGAATTTAATTAAAAAAAAACCGCATTGAAAAATTCATTATAATAGTCTAGTTATTTTTTAAAGTACGTTTAGACGTCGCTCCTGAACCCCTTAAATTTCATTTTGAAAAAACTGCCAAAAAAATTTTTTTCCAAATGCCTGAGTAGGTTCGGACTAAAGATTCAATGTTCCACCTGAGGCCCCTAAAGATTTAAAATTTCGTATCAAAATTCCTATTGGATTCAGGGGGGAACAGTGAGCCATAGATTTTTCCTTTTATTATTTGTGAGAAAAATGAGAGATCTTTTTTTTATTTATTCAATCGTCAAAGAATATCGTGTGTTTATTTCCAGCTTGAAAATTTCATTAGGCCCTATCCTTTCTGCTCTTATTATACTCTAATTGGAAGATACTTAGCAAGGATTTATATTAAAATATGCAAAAGCAATTAAAACAGTGTTTTATAAAATCGAGTTTATTATTAATATTTTGAATTTTTCATTTTACAAAAGCGTGCCGCCAGATGAGCTTAGATTCCATCCGTCTATTAAAATTCAATTGAGAGGTCCATTTAGATCAATTTGCGTGGACATCAATCATCATCCCGGACCGAAGTTCATCACAGGAAGGAGAAAACTTGTCAACATTTTAAATTAAATAACCCCTATATAAATAAATATAGGAGGAAGTAAGAAACTGAGTTATAGAAAGAGGAATCTATTATATATGGCTGTCTGTCCCCCCCCCCTCCTCCCACCTGGATATCTCTACATCAATAGGAATTTTGATTTTCAAAGGAGCCGTGCAAAAGGAAGGGCGATGGTCAGCCGAATGTGGGCGGTGCGGCTAGTAATAAGTATTCATACAAATATAATTTGTTTACTTATTAACATTTTTTGAATTTTTCGTCGAAATTTCAAAACTTTGAGGTTAAAATTCTCACAGAAGATATTGTCTGATTTAAAAAAAAAAATTTATATCTGTAATGTCCATCTGGGTGGACCACTTTTGCCGGGTATTTTCATTTCTCATGTGATGGAAAAATAATTAACAGAAGGAGAGAAAGAAATAACGATAATAAAATCCTTTTTGCTCTTTTCCAAAATCCCGCTTGTTACAATACATTTCGCTCCGAAAAAAAGTGGCAAAACGACCCACTCTAGTGGCCAACTCGCGGCCCGCGAGATTCATCACACTTTTACTTTCTCTTACCTATGTATATATGTAATATATATATATAGAGAGAAAGTATTGGATTCATGTCAAAAATTCGATGTCGAGATTTTGATGGATCTTCACGTTTTGAATTCTGGTGTGACAAGCACAGAACACAACTTTCGATTACCGAAGGTAAGAGAAAGTTGTGTGCTGTGCGCCAGTCACACCAGATTTTTATGAAATATATTTATTTTATTTTTTTTTTTTTCACCTCAAAATTTTCGGCTTCTCACCTCAGCCAGTGACCTAATAATAAGGGCAATTGATATTATATACCATCTCAGGAACAAGAGCGTCCGCAGGATTTTTTGCAGAGGGAGGCATGTCACTTCCGGATAAGTTAAAAAAAAACGTACTTTGATATTATTGCCGGCTTGATACAATTGATAGGCCTATGGTGGGGACGCGATATTAGTGTTTAGGAGCGTATATGTAAAGGGGAAGCAGCCTGAGCGAAAAGTTATCATTTTAATTTTCCAGGGTGGGGGGGGGGCAAGTGCCTGGTTCCCCCCTCTTTCCCCCCTGCGGACGCCCATGCTCAGGAATAATATATTTGTAAATTACTAGTCCGCGCCTATCTATGGAGGCTCCCTAGGCGTTTATATAAAATAATTTATTTGTATTTATGATTAACAACTTAAATATTAATTAATGTATGACTTTCCAGCTCTAATTGACTGATGATGGCATTAGTAGAAAGTCGAAACGTTTCAACACTTTAAAGTTTTTATTTAATATAGAGGCTCATAGATCAGCTGTTTATTAACAGTTACTATCCGCACCACCCACATTCGGCTGAACATCGCCCTTCCTCTTTGAACATCAAAATTCCTATTGATGTAGAGATATCCAGGTGGGGGCAGACAACCATATATTATAATAGATTCCTCTTTCTATAACTCAGTTTCTTACTTCCTCCTATATTTATATATATATACCATATATATATTTAATTTAAAATTTTGACAAGTTTTCTCCTTCCTGAGATGAACTTCTGTCCGGGATGATGTCCGTCTCCTCCCGCCTAATTGAATTTTAATAGAGGGATGAAGTCTACAATAAGAAGACAATCTGGCGGCACGCTTTTGTAAAATATATCCAATGAAAAATTCAAAATATTATATTAATAATAAAATTATAATATAAAACACTGTTTTTAATTGCTTTTGCATTTTAACTTGAAGACAACTCGAGTTCAAACCCACCCCATGGCAAAATATTATTTAACTTTGTTTGAGATGCCTCTTACTGAGAAAAGAAACGGAATTCCAGCTCAGTATTATTCCCATTAAAGTTCACAGTAACAACGTATCAGTACTGGCACTGATGACTAAAGAGAGAGAAGTGATTCATTTCTGCATTCTCTCTCTATTTATACTCTAGCGCCCCCCCCCCCCATTTATCTCTCTCTATTATTTATAAAAAAAAAGAGATCTGTCAAAAAAAGCAGGTTGCAAAAAAATTAATCATTTTGAAGTTATAAATAAATACCAATTGTATTTTTTTCACCTGATAAAAAGAAGAGAGAGGATTTATTTCAAGAATAAAAAAAAAGGGATATAAGAGATTATGAATATTTTACAAAGTTTAGTTGACGTTGCCTTTCCACGGCTGCATTTTCTTTCCTTTTTCAGGAATTTAATCCCCTCAGAAAGAAAGGAGAAGGGGCAAGGGGTTTTAAGCTACCCTGCGTGATCATGCATTCACAATGTACAAATTCCATTTGGTTTTCCAGACAAAAAAAAAGAAGAATCTCCCAAATCTCTTGAGGTTTATTCGAAAATATCATTTCTTGCTTGCTTTATCTAATAATATGTTCTCTATTTTATTTTAAAAGCAAAAAATATCAATCATTTGTTTTGCTTTTAAAAGGTTCTTTAATATTCGTGTGCCCCCCGGGTTTGGTGTAGTAGGTAGCGTGCCTACCTCATATACCAAACTTCGCGAGTTCGGACCCAGGCTGTCCGAAGATTTTATTTAAGCCATTTGGATATCAAATGGCTTAAATAGAAATGCCTGAGCCCACAATAGATATATTCATTACAATGGTTATCGTCAAGTCTTATATGGCCTAAGTTGCCGAAAAGACTGTGTGAGTGTGAGTATGAATGAGAAAAAAAAGTGAGTGTTTAAAAAAAAAAGAATATTCTTGTCTATAGGGCCCCAAACTTTTTTGTTTCGTAGACCACATGCCATATTATTCTGACAATTTAAAAAAAATCCTAATATTATTATTGTTCTGTTGAGTTTTCTAAGATAAATATACACTTCGGTAATCGAAAGTTGTGTTCTGTGCTTTTCACACCAGATTTTTTGTGTCGACATATATTTAGTTTCCGCCGATAAGTCGTAAAATTTATAAACATGGGTAAATATTTATATTTTTTTACTATGGCAATTTCTCCTATCTTTCCTATGAAGTACAAGAGTAAAGTGGTCTTCAGAAGATTTCAATGGCAAAATGAGAATATACATTTTAAAGAGCATCTAAAAAAATAATTGATTTTTGAATTTTAATCAAAATCGTTGTAGCCAATAAAAAAAAAAAAAAACTGAAAAACTACATCAGTAAAGTACTAGTACTTTTTGGCCGATTTTGTTCAAAAGCTTATTTTCACCCTCTAGGTGGGTGTTTAACTTAAATATAAAATTTCAACCTCCTAGCTGATTTCGTTCTTGCCTAAAATATTTTGACACATAGACACACACACACACACACAGATAGATAGATCATGTCGCGAAAACCACTTTACTTTCTCTTACCTAAGTGTATATATGTAATATATATATATAGAGAAAGTATTGGATTCATGTCAAAAATTCGATGTCGAGATTTTGATGGATCTTTACGTTTTGAGGTCCCCTGAATCCAAAAAAGTGATTTTCGCGACATGGTCTGTCTGTGCGTGTGTGTGTGTGTGTGTGTGTGTGTGTGTGTGTGTGTTCAATTTTAAGCATGAAGGAATTGAGCTACGAGGTTGAAATTTTATATTTAAGTTAGGCACCCCCGGGACCGGAAAAATAAGCTTTTAATCAAAATCGGCCAAAGAGTACTAGTACTTTACTAATGTACTTTTTCAGTTTTTTTCGATTTTCTCAAAATTCGCTCTAACGATTTTGATTAAAATTCAAAAATCAATTATTTTTTAGATGCTCTTTCAAATGTATATTCTCGTTTTGCCTCAAAATTGTTTGAAGCACACTTTACTCTTGTGCTTCATAGGAAAGATAGGAGAAATGGTTGCCATGGTAACAAAATATAAATATTTTCCCATACTTATAAATTTTACATCTGAATTCAAATATTCCCTACTGCCGGGAACTAAATACATGTCGACACAAAAAATCTGGTGTGACAAGCACAGTACACAACTTTCGATTACCGAAGGTAAGAGAAAGTTGTGTGCTGTGCGACAGTCACACCAGATTTTTTTGGATTCAGGGGACCTCAAAACGTGAAGATCCATCAAAATCTCGACATCGAATTTTTGACATGAATCCAATACTTTCTCTCTATATATATATTACATATATACATAGGTAAGAGAAAGTAAAAAAAAAAATATATGATTTTGTTAGATCTTTTAAAATCCCTAACGAGATGAGATAAAAAAGGAAAATTCTTTTTGTGTCCTTGTGCGTCATTGGAGTCCCCCCCCCCCCTCACTCTTCACTAACAGTTTCCTTTTCAGGTAGATGTTAATTTATACATCGAATGTTTTTTTAAATAATTTTTCTTTCTATAGATGTTTTTATTGATACGCATGTAGGCTACGTATTTTTATACTAATTTATTCTCACTTGGAAATAATTACAATTGATTTTTTTTTTCACTATTGCGTATAATTTTTCGGTTGATTTAAACTTGCTTTATTAATATACTGTACAGACAGCCAAGGGGAATTGTTTTTATCGCAAGACTGTCTTAAATTTCAGATACATAAATTATCTAGAGGAAACCAAATTAGCCTATTATTACTTTCTCTTACCTATATATATGTTAATAAATATATAGAGAGAAAGTATTCGCTCCCTGTCATAAATTTGATGTGGAGATTTTGATGGAAATACACGTTTTGAGGCTCCCTAGTCTGGATCATTCCATGTCAACTCAACAGACCTATTTTTCCTCACTATCTCAGATTTTCTTAAAATTTGGTATACTTATATTAGGTACTAAGACTAAGAAAAATCCCAATTTTTAAATTTTTATCTTCCGCCGTTTCCGTTGTAGGCTATGTAAAGTTTTAAAAAAATCGCGAAAAAAGTGTAAACTTTGATTTTTTAAATTGCTCTGGAAGCTGTCTTAATTCAGCTAGAGAGCTGGGAGAAGTGTCATTTTGCAGCATTTTAAATGCTCTTTCAAATGACATACAGCATGACAAGGGCCTTAATGAAAAAATTCTTTTCAAAATCCAAAAATATATTTTGATTTCATTTTTTTTCCAAAAAGTACATAATTTAAAATTTCTATATTTCTATAAATACTTAGTACTGTGGTGAATCATATAGTATAATATAAATGTGGGGTCTTAATGGGTTCATTGTTAAAAAAAATATTTCTGATGTTGTTTTTCACTTTATCTACCTTTAATAGTCAGGTTAATTAGTGGGTTAATTTATACTTAATTAGTTGTTGTTAGTGCCTCTTGGGTTCCATGTTGAGCTATAAACCGGGTAACAAATATTATTATATATATAATAACAAGCGTAACATTTGTTTTTTTTTAATGAACCCATTATAAGTTAAGGCCACATTTAAAAATTTCCAATACTAATTTTTTCGAAAGAATATTTTGAATGTAAAAATTATGTACCTTTTGGAAAACAATGATTAAAAATTACCTGAGTATTAAAGGTAGATTGTCAAAATTAGGTAATAAAGTAAAAAACCAGCATCATATTTTTTTTTAACAATGAACCCATTAAGACTGTAAAATCTGTCTGTGTGTTTGTGAACAAAATATCTCAAGAACGAAAAGAGCTAGGAGATTGAAATTTAATATTTAAGTTAGGCAGTCACGTAGAGGAGGCAATGGCTAAGCCGGCTAAGCTTAGGATTACGGAGTCCGAAGTCTCAACACGACTCGGGTTCGAATCCAGCTTGCCGCAAATAATTCAACCATCCTGCCGAAGTCTCCTCTTAGGGCCGGTTGCTTCATCCTGGGTGAGCTTGTTAGCCCCGGGCTAAATGGCTTTTTTTTGTAATGCAGAAACCCTCTTCCGGGGGAACAAATCATGTTCTGTTTGTGAAGTTTGCAACTCCATTAAGGCATCTTATAAAAATTATTAAAAATAAAAATTGATATTATCACCCATAATTTAAATAAATATTATTAATATACATTTAAATATAAGAATTTAATTTTTTTTTGCTAAAATTTGAAAATTTTCAAAAAAATAAACAAGATTTATTAGAGTTCACATAACAATTAGTCAATTGTTCCAATCTTCACAACTATTTTGACAAATTGCCAGCTGTGTGGCTCAAATAAAGATAATTTCAAAAAGAAATATATCTTTTATTTTCACCTGACAAGAAGTAATATCAACTGAAAATATTTATATAAAAAAATGGAAGGAGGTAGCAGCCAGGAAGGAGTGTCTTCAAAACAATGAAACTCCCAGATATTCGCGACGTTTCGGTCCAAATTTCCTTCCATTCTTTTAAGATATTAATCACAGCCACTTCCACACTCAACAAATATTTATATAAATATTTAATATCAATATTATATCAATTTGCATTCAATTTGAAGACAAATAGTTTTATTAACAAGACATGTGCAATGCCTTAGATGAAGTTAGGAGAATATTCAACAACTTGCAATATATCCTGGATATACGAGTATAATCCTGATTGACATAAAATGAATAATAACAAAAAAACGATAGATTCCAGATTGCATTTATATTATTTTTTATATTTATATAAGTTAGGATGCTTGAGTTCATAATACATGTTCGTACGTGTCATCCCAGGGCTAAATCTTAGCCCCGACTTTGGGCCTGGGCTAACTTTAGCCCGGACCTTGGCTCCAATTCCCCATATATCTATATGAAATTACTCAAAAGTGAGGTTAACTCAGGGCTAAATATGGCGACGAGATCTGATGCAAGCGGACCCTAGCCTATAACATATTTTATAAAATATACAACATTTCATCATTTTATTGATAAAATAAGTAGAATATAAGGTAAAATAACAAATATATGTACTTCTAGAATACTTCTTTTAGCAATAAAATGATGAAATATCGTATAATTTACTATAAAAATAAAACTGAAGTGGGTTTCTGCACTACAAAAAGTCGGGGCTAACAAGCTCACCCAGGATGAAGCAACCGGCCCTTAGGGTAGGTAGGGGTTTGTGGTATCACAAAGGGCCTAATTGGCCTAAGTGTGTTCCCTCTCTGGGAACGGCCACTTCAACCTAACCTAACCTAACC
>JAKCPI010019265.1:0-23078 GCA_023213315.1 Euborellia annulipes | reverse complement strand
AGGCGGTAAAGGCGAAGTAGGATCTCGTGTGGGCGTAAGAGGAATTGGGCTCTGGCAATCGGCTGTGAGATTTTCTTTGGGGGCGAGAGAATCTGACATTTCCCGTAATTTTCCACTTCCGATTGTGTCCACCCATTCCATCATCAGCTCCCTCAAAAAATACATATATATATGGTATATATAAACTTATACACTTTTTAAATTGCATATTAGTAAAATAAATAAAAGAAAAGGTAGACAGGCAACCAGGATAGGTTCTTTGAATGAAAACCCCTATAAAATAAAACGTTTCGGCTTGCATTAAATAATCCCAACATCAGTTCTTTTGAGAATATATGTAATCTCAATGAATAAAACATCGAGATGCAGACAGAGTTGTTATATATTATCATATACATTATAGAATCGCTCAGGGGCCCATATATTGTGGGTACGTGGATGGCGACCACGAGCTGCCCGAGCTGGGACAGGCATTCCTTCTGTTCTTGGTATGTCCGTCTCTTTTCAACAGGCGTCAGACCGTGCGACGGGCCGGCCTATTCTATCCTTCTCTGTTGCAAAAACGCATGATAGGAGGTATTGGAGGGAGAGTGAGGTTCGGCCGACCCCGCATTGCGGGAATAAGGCGAGGTTGGAAGAAGAATATTTATTATAGAAGCCGACCCAATATTGGGTTTTGCTTATGGTTTCGGCTAAAAATCCTTGTTTCGGCCGTGGTTTCGGCTTCGGCCAAAAACTAGCCTAAACCTGAGTTTGAAAAGATGGGATGAGACTCGTATTCAAAAAAAAAGGTCAAATGATTTCCAAGCGAGGGAGAAAAATTTATTTTTCCGCAAGGGGTGGATTTCAATGGTAAAATGAAAAATATACATTTGAAAGATCATCTAAAAAATAATTGATTTTTGAATTTTAATCAAAATCTTTGGAGCGAATTTTGAGAAAATCGAAAAAAAAACTGAAAAAGGGTTTCAGTAAAGTACTAGTAATCTCTTTGGTCGATTTTGTTCAAAAGCTTCGTGACACGTCCAGGAGGAGGTACCTTACTTAAATATAAAATTTCAATCTCCTTGCTCTTTTCGTTCTTGAGATATTTTGTTCACAGACACACAGGCACACAGACCATGTAGCGAAAAACCACTTTTTGGATTCGGGGGACCTCAAAATGGGTATATCCATCAAAATCTCGACATCGAATTTTTGACATGGATGACTTTCTCTCTATATATTAACATATATATCTAAGAGAAAGTAAAAACGTTTCAGATTAAAATTTTTTTGAATAAATTAGTTTATTGCACCTACCAGGAAGGAGCTGCAAGTTTAACAACATCTTCAGCAAGTGTAATAACAAATTCATAATGATGTTCATGAGCACAAAGAGTGGGTGAAACATGAAGGCAACTGGATAGAGAGACTGCCCATGCAGGCCGATGAGCTGCAGCTTGTTGTTGGTCACTATAAAGCTCAAGAAGGGGCTCGGCATCGTCGTGAACACAAAAAACGGCCCAAACTCTCTCAGCCGCTCGCTAAAAAAAATGAACAAATATAAATTAAATTATTTTGAATAGAAAATATCATAAAATTGAGTTGCAAGTTGTCGCTATAGATATATATTATTATTTGAAATTCCTATTGGGATCCCTGTTTATTTACCTGAGGTGCTTTCGTGTACGAAGACACACACCTCAAACCCAACTGGCCTCTGGCCGTAGCCATCTACCGGCACCCCGTGAAGTTACATCATTTCCTATCTCTAACTCCTCCTCCTACTTTCGTCTCTATCTAGTGGAACTAATCCTTATTTCTGGTTCCAACCGGCTCCTTTTATCCAACCTCTTCTATGCTATGGAGTTGAGGAGGGACTCCCTCAGCACCGGCGTGTAGCCTGCTCCTTTCGAAGAATGCATCACTGACAATTGTGAGAGGGAACCTGCTTTACGTCCCTTCCACAGGACGGGATGTCACAGCAACTCCCTCTCCTAGTAGAGTTGCCTGAGGGCTATTGTGGTGAGATCCTATATTCCAATCCAGTGCCTGCTTGAGGATTTGTTTACATAAAGTGGCTGTTGTATTTAAACAGTAGATAGTACAAACAATTAATGTATAATAATAGAGACTTTATGACAACTCCACTATTGACTCAATGCTTCGCTATTTGAGTTCATACTCTCAACTATTGGACTGAGGATGGTTTTATCTCATTAAAGCCGAAACTGTTTCCTGAACAGAGAGTTGAATTTCGTGGAGACTCAATACCTGGCTGCATTCTCCTTCCCTATCTACTGTTTAAATAAATATTTTTATTTAATGAAAAATCGCGCACGCCCAGGGTTTGAACAGGGATCTTCTTTTTAGAAGCCGACACCCTAGCTCACTACACCAGCGAGAAAAGGATGTATTGAGGCAAAAGCAGCCAAGAAAAATGCTCTGAATGCTTTCACCAATCAGTTGGAAACGTTTCGGTTAATTTATTATGTAACATCTTCAGTCCATTAACCGGTGAATATTTTGCTCGGAAGCTTATATTCATATAAGGATTAGAAAAGAAAATGTTTTCATAATATATCTATATCAATTGTAAATCAATTGATTTTATATACCACATACCTTTGGAAGTTTTTTTTCTGAATTTGGGAATCTTTTAAGCCACGCATTTTTATGTATCTCCCTAAATAGAACATTATTTATTTGTACACCATTTCCTGATTCATCGCTTCTTGAAGAACTGGCTTGAGTATCTAAAATAAAAAACAGAAAATGTTGGCTTAAGAAAAAACATTAATCTCCTTTATTGATCGTCTCATATAATCATGTTCTTTCTTCATTATTTTAAATATATCTTTTGTTTCATCTAAGTTAATTTTAACTTACCTGATGATAATCTTCTGGCAGGCAAATGAGCTAGACCTCTTAAGTCCATTAGAATTAAGCATTTATAAGCTGAGCTGTTGTTTTGTGAAATTTAAGAATATATTGTTTTTAGAAAAACGCAAAAACCAAAGAATGACATTTGACAGTGAAAGTGAACATCTGTAATCTTTCAAGCCTAACAAAGAAAATATTAAATTAGTTAGTTTATAATTTTATAAATCAATATTAATTGATTACAAAATTATAATAAAAATAAATCAATTCAAATTCATTAATAAAATATTCAATTTTTCTACTCACATACTTTGGAGGCTACCTTATGTCTAATTTTCTAAAACGGCATAAATAAATAAACTCTAAATAACAAGATAGAGGCTATTTTAAGAACATAAATGCATATTTAATAAAGAAATATTTCACATGATAATTTTTATTTATTCATGAGTTTATAAGAATTTGCTTTATAAGCCATGTTATGTTCTAAAATATTTATTTCGGAAAAAAACTCAACGAAGCGCAGCTGTCGACGTAGAGGAGGGAAATTCTAATTGTTGACGCGGGAGATTTATCTCCTCTTCTCAGCGAATATATAAATTTTTTCAGAGGGGGGGGGGCGAACTTTTTAAATAACCCCCCCCCCCTTCCACACAAAAATTAGTAATTAATTTTGTTTTTAACTTTTTAAAACGTAAAAAATTGTTTGGCTAATTTTTATCCAATCTCAATTATGGTCAATTTTAGAAATTAAATAAAAATTCCTTACCATTCATTTAAAAAAGAATAATAGAAAAAAATCTATTATTATTTTAATATTTGTGAATAGAAGGGAATTAAAAGAAAATTTCAAATTTGGCACCTATGAGAGAGAATCTGACATTTCACAAATTGTTTTCAAATATATTTTATATATTGATTTAAATTAATTTTTTGAATATAATAAATTATATTTAATAATTTTTATATAAATTATAATAATTTTTTTCATTAGAGTAATAAAATCGAGAAGCTCGATTGCTTTGACTTTGACTCCATTGAAAACGCAAGCGAATGCCTCGTCTCTTTATCTCATCCATGACCGGCTGGGCTAAAATATTTCTCACATGTCATCAGATCAACTTATTTATAATTCATCTTAATTATTTCCATTTTTAAAGGTCAGTAATGCATTTAAATATTTATTTAATTAGTTCAGGATTATTATTTTCAATTAAATCATTAAATGAAACAAGTCAAATATTATAAAATCATGATTCAACAGGAAACCTTTGTCTGTCTGTCAAATTTTATTCTCATTTTTTAAATATTTCCTCTCTTTTAATAATTTAATATTCATTTTCATTTTAATTTTGATATGTAAATTATATAAATTAAATAGATTATTTATTTTATTAAATCATTGACTCTTCGCTTTAAATTCTTTTCATTAACCACAGAAACAAATGATTTAATCACATTTCTTTATTTTTCGATCCATTATTATCTGTTTTTATAAATAATTTATAAAATAGTTAAAGTGCCATTCAATCTGAATATGTCAAATTCATTGGATCTTTACTTACCTTCTCTATTTTCAAATGAATTTTAATCACTCATTATTTTAAGCCATTTTATATTTTTTTTTAATGCTCATTTTATTTTTAATTTTAGGTGTGATTTACACTAAATAACTTGTTGTCAGCTGCTTTGCTTCTAGCTTTGATTCATCAATCATATATATATTATAGGTCTATATATAATTTCCATTTCATTCCATTCCTTTTATTTTTCTGATGTCTGACTTTTGAAAAGAAATAGAAATGGAATTATATTCGTTTTCAAAAATAGATAATAGAAGAGACTTAAGCTTTCAAAGAAGTATCATTAAATAAGGTAAGTGTTAATAAATTGCAATTTATGTTTTACTAATTTTGAATATATTTTCTCCTGTAAGATATATTTTTTTTTTATTTTCAGAATTTCGTCCTACCGTATTTATTATTCCAGATAAACTCCTTGTCATCTCGCATTCCTATTTAGTGACTTTATTATTTTGTATCATGTTATTTTTCCTATATCTACTATTTGTCTTAAATAATTAGCAAGATTGTCCAAAAGTAAAGGGAAGAATGAAAAAATTTAATCCCTCATTATTTTAAGGCATTTTATATTTTTTCAAATAAAAATCTTTATTAAATGTTTTTATTTTTAATTTTAGGTGTATTTTGGACCAAAGAACTTGTGGTTTGCTACTTTTCTTCGAGCTTTGAATGTTATAACATCTTCCATCAATTATATATATACATTTTACTCTGATGGAAGCTCAGCAAAAGTAAAGGCAGGGCAGGAGGCTCTGCTAATGGATAGAAACCCATGTTATCAACAACAAACTTTGTCTTGAAGATGGATGACGTTTAGTTCCAGCTGACAAGGTAAAAATAAAATAATCCGGGCTGACATAGCCTATAATTTTTTTTTTTATCATTTGATTATAATTCGGCCTTCCTTTACACTTAGTTTCATTTATATTATATAACTTTATATGGCTTTGCATCGGCGTCTTCGGCGATCCTCTTGATGACGTCTTCTTGGTGGCTCTTCATTCTTGCGGTGAAGCGGATGTTGAGGTTCTCGATGACTTCAGCGAGGCTGTCGATTCACAGGCCGACTAGGACTTCATCGTTGGTGACGTAAGCTTCCCTCGGCGGCGCGGCGATTACTCTTAGGGCTTTCCGGTCTGCAGCGAGGATTTTCTCGATATTGCTCGTTGCCGCGGTGTGCCATGCAATCGAGCCATATGTGAGGATGGGCGCGGTGAGTGATGGCGCGGTGCAGAAGGAGTTTTGAGTCAATATCGAGAGGACTTTTTTGCCTAAGGAGGGGATGCAGCAGTCTCGTGGAGGCCCTTCCGAGGGCCGCTCTCTTCAGACAGTGAGTTCTCCAATTGAGGTTTTGGTCCAGCCATACGCCTAGGTAGCGGGCATGGGCAGACCATTGGACCTCGTTGCCGTTGATGTTCAGGTGGCGCTGTTTGTTTTTCCGTTTGGAACGGAACCACATGGCCTCTGTTTTCTCAGCGTTGAGATGGAGGCGCCATCTCTTGAAATACTCGCCCGTCGAGTGCAGGTGCTCGTTGAGGATCTTCACGGTTCTTCTGGGGTCGGCTTTTGAGGCGACGAAGGCTGTGTCGTCGGCGTACTGGGCCAGGAATACGCCTTCCTTGGTGGGGATGTCCGCGACGAAGCAGTTGAAGAGGTGGGGTGCGATTTTTGGAGCCCTGTGGAACTCCGGCGCGGATG
Source organism: Euborellia annulipes (assembly GCA_023213315.1). Classification (NCBI taxonomy): domain Eukaryota; kingdom Metazoa; phylum Arthropoda; class Insecta; order Dermaptera; family Anisolabididae; genus Euborellia; species Euborellia annulipes. The sequence continues at coordinate 16,932 of JAKCPI010019265.1, read as the reverse complement.
GGCCTGGGGGTGGATCTTGAAGAGCCTATGCGCACCTGGAAGTTCCTGTCCGCCAGGTAGTCGGCGATCACTCTAAGCAGCCGGCGGTTGAATCCGAGGTCTGCTAGCTTGTAGCAGAGTCCGGAGTGCCAGACCTGGTCAAAGGCTTTGGCCAGGTCGAGCATTACAAGCACCGGTCTGTAGCCGGCGTTCACCCGTGACTCGATGTGCTCGACGACGCGCGCGAGTTGCTGGGTTGCCGAGATGCCTTTTCTGAATCCGAATTGGTGCTCAGGCATGACGTTTAGTCTGTTGATTTCGTGGCTGAGCCATTCGAGGATGAATGTTTCAGCCAGTTTTGCAATCGACGACAGGAGACTGATCGGCCGGTATGACGATGGTGACCTCGTGTTCTTCCCTGGCTTGGGGATGGCGATGATGTCCGCCGTCTTCCAGCTGGATGGGAAGTGTCCTACATGCAGGATTGCTTGTATAAGCTTAGCAATAAATAGGACAGCTTTACCGGGCAGGTTTTGCATCGTTGTTGGGGTGATGCCGTCCTTGCCCGGTGCCTTTTTCTTCTTCATCCTCTTGATGGCGGCGTTGACCTTGGACGGTCTGACGATCGGGACAGCCATGTCCGGACCCTCGGCGTTTAGAATTTCACGCAGGCCATTTTTCGTCTCTTCTTCGCTGGTGACAAACTCTGAGTCGTTTGTCATTTGTCCCTCGAAGTGGTCGGCAAAGGCTTCGGCCTTTTCTTCCTCGTCGAGGGTGAGTCCGGCGGATGTCAAGAGTGGGCCACTGTGGAGTGGGCGGCCCCGTAGTCTCTTTGCTTGCTGCCATACTGAGCCGTCTTCCAGATTCAGAGCCGCGATTCGTTGATGCCAGTCATCACCTTGCCAGGTCGCGATTTGTGTGCGAACCTCGCGGGTGAGATGGTTCCAACGCTGCCTGTCGACGGGATCCCGGTACTTCTGCCAGCGTTTTCGCGCTCGGTTCCTCTCCTGGGCCAGGTCCTGGATGTGGGAAGGAAGGCGACGTGCGTGCGTCTTCCTAGCTGCGTGCGGGATGCTCCTCGAAGTCGCCGTGGTGATGACCTTCTCTAGGTGAGCGGCCGCCTCGTCGATTTGGTCCTCGGTGTCCAGTGCTGGTGCCCATCGCAGGTCTCGGCAGATGATTTCGCGGAATTTCTTCCAGTCAGCTTGCTCGAAGACCGGCCTCGGCGTGGCTTCCCTGTTGACAAAAGAAATCCCGAAGGAGGTTAGTATGGGGAGATGGTCGGAGCCAAGTTCATCGAGAGCTCCTCGGTTGGAAGGGGATGCCGTGCAGCCCCTTGACAACCGCGAGGTCAATGACACTTTGCTTGCAGTTTCTTCGCCTGGGGACGAACGTCGGTGTGCCGGGATGTCCCAGTCGTAACCCTTTGTAGAGGCAGAGATCAAGGAGAGCTCTGCCGCTGCTGTTAACCGACGAGCAGCCCCAGGCCGTGTGGCGGGCGTTTAGATCACCCAGCACGATTACACTCCCACCCAGGTTGAGGATATTCTTGAGGCCGTCGGTGTCTACGCTCGTGCGTCTCGGAGGGCTGTAAACACTCGCCACAACGAGGCGGGTGCCATCCGTGAGGCGTATCTCGGCTGCTACCGCCTCGTCGCGCGTGGACGCCTGGAGCGGCAGGGGACGTGCACGCATGGTGTTGCGTATCGCGAGGAGGGCGCCGCCGCCTCTGCCCCCCTCTCGGTCGCATCTAAGAATGTTCCAGCCGCTGATACAGAAGCGGTCGGATGTTTTGAGATGAGACTCGCCTATCGCGATTACATCAACGTCGTTGATATCCGCGATCCTGGCGAGTTCGACCGCCTTGTTGCGAACGCCGTTTGCGTTCCATTGAAGACAGGTGAGCTTGCTCTTCATTTTTTAAGGAATTGAAGGGCGAAACTCATGAGGGCTCCCAGCTTCTGGACCTCGCTCACGGGGCTTTGCAGGACGTCAACGAGCTTCGTAATTTCGTCCAAGCCGGTTGACGGGTTGGACCTCGAAGACACGGTGGGCTGCGCTGTGGCCTGGGCGTAAGAAAAGCCCTTTTCGACTTTCCTGCTTGGCAGGTTTCGGGGGCTCTTCTTCTTCTCCGCTGCCTGAGCTGCCTTCACTGCTGAGGGGCAGGACGGGTCACCAGCTTGGTGTGGCCCCCTGGCAGTTGGCGCAGCGGACCTCGGAGGCGATGCACTCCTCCGTGGCGTGCTCACCGGCGCAGTTGCCGCAGCTGATCTTCCGATCCGCCTATGATTTTTATTCTGTTGGCTTCGGCCAACGCGATCCCTGAGCGCCAGAAGGACACCGAAGACGGCGATCGGGGCTTTGGTGTCAGGGTCGGTGAATTGATTCACCCTGTCCACTTGGAGACCCAGGACCTCCAGGACTCCCTTTACCTCCTCCGGCGAGTACCCGTTCGGGAGCCCTCGGAGGGTCAGCCGGTTCCTTTTTTCATCCTTCCTCGGATGACTGTGGAACGGAGCGCCCCCAAAAAAAAATTCAATATAAGGCCCCCTCTTCTAGAGCCGCCCCAGGCCCCCAACTGCCTCGGTACGCCTCTGGGGATAGGGTTATGCACCAAACAGGAATAGGTACACCATCCTAGGTAGAGCATGCTGGAAAACTGGAGCATAACGTTGCAAGAGAGAGTTCTTGATTTATGTACATATTTAATTCTAATATTTACTCAAATTTCAAATGAATGCATTTTGTCTAGAATGAATACGTAAATGTCTATTGAGGCAAGATTTGTCATTAAATTGTTTTGAACATATATCACACATGAATGATTTCTGGCCAGAATGAATACGTAGATGGCTAGTGAGAGGTTGATTTTTGAGTAAATTCTTTTGAACATATTTTACACTTGAATGTTTAATATATTAAAAATATAAATATATATTTTTTTTTATTGTAAATAGTTACAATGTTTTGTATTGAAATTGTTGTTTTTGTTTGAATGATATAAACTATTAAAAAAATTGTCTTTCTGATCAATTTTAATTTGGCTTATAAAACATGGCGCAGTCGGAATTTAATAAACCTGGACCTCTTAACTTGAATGGAATTTTAAAGTCATTACTTCAAGTCCATATTATCCTAAAAGTAATGGTTTGTCTGAAAAAGCAGTTGGAATTGTTAAAATGATGTTAAAAAAATCAAAAGAGTCTGGTCAAGATTTAGATTTATATTTACTTAATTATAGAAATACACCTGTTGCTAATTTATTGTTTTCGCCTTCGCAATTGTTGAATAGCAGAATGATGAGATCTAAAATTCCTATAAAAATTAAAAACTTGAAACCTCAAATGATTCCCGATAGTGTGTATCAAGAGATGATTAAGAATCAAAAGAAGCAAAAGGATTATTATGACAGAACGTCAATAAAAGAAGAACATTTTGAAGTAGGAGAGAAAATATTAGTGCAAGATGTTAGGACGAAGTTATGGAAGCCAGGAGTTATTGTTGAGAAATTAAGTCAACCCAGATCATATGTGGTGAGAACATTTCAGGGTGAACAACAGTACAGAAGAAATTCTATACATTTAAGGAAGTTGAAGTTCATCGCCAACGCTGATCATCCTCAATAAGAACCTCCGCTCGAAGAGAGAGATGTTTAATATATTAAAAATATAAATATATATTTTTATTGTAAATAGTTACAATGTTTTGTATTGAAATTGTTGTTTTTGTTTGAATGATATAAACTATTAAAAAATTGTCTTTCTGATCAATTTTAATTTGGCTTATAAAACAAATGGTTTCTGGCCAGAATGAATACGTAAATGTCTAGTGAGATGAGAATTTCGATTAAATTGTTTTGAACATATTTTACACTTGAATGGTTTCTGGCCAGAATGAATACGTAAATGTGTTGTGAGATTAGATTTTTTAATAAATTCTTTTGAACATATATCACACATGAATGATTTCTGGCCAGAATGAATACGTAAATGGCTAGTAAGATGAGAATTTCTATTAAATTGTTTTGAACATATTTTACACTTGAATGGTTTCTGGCCAGAATGAATACGTAAATGTGTTGTGAGATTAGATTTTTTAATAAATTGTTTTGAACATATATCACACTTGAATGGTTTCTGGCCAGAATGAATACGTAAATGGCTAGTGAGAGTTGATTTTTGAGTAAATTCTTTTGAACATATATCACACTTGAATGGTTTCTGGCCAGAATGAATACATAAATGTCTAGTGAGATGAGAATTTCGATTAAATTGTTTTGAACATATTTTACACTTGAATGGTTTCTGGCCAGAATGAATACGTAAATGTCTAGTGAGATGAGAATTTTGAGTAAATTGTTTTGAACATATTTCACACTTGAATGGTTTCTGGCCAGAATGAATACGTAAATGTTTAATGAGAGTTGATTTGTGAGTAAATTCTTTTGAACATATTTTACACTTGAATGGTTTCTGGCCAGAATGAATACGTAAATGGCTAGTGAGAGTTGATTTTTGAGTAAATTCTTTTGAACATATTTTACACTTGAATGGTTTCTGGCCAGAATGAATACGTAAATGTCTAGTGAGATGAGAATTTTGAGTAAATTGTTTTGAACATATATCACACTTGAATGGTTTCTGGCCAGAATGAATACGTAAATGTCTAGTGAGATGAGATTTTTTATTAAATTGTTTCGAACATATTTCACATGTATATGTATAAGATCTCTGATGAAATATTTTTTTGTTGGCAAATGATATGTTTGAATTCTTTTTTTTGGTATTTGACAAATTTTTTTATTTAATTTTGCCTTGTTTTTTTCTAAAGATACTTCTTTTCCTGAAAATGATATACATGTCTTAATCAATAATCAACTAGAAGTGTAAAAGGAAAGTAATAAAAATTATAAATTGCTTTTTTTCACCTTTTTTCCTCGCTTTTTGAGAAAATCGAATTTTCTTTTATCTATTCTTTTGTATAATGTTCGATAAACATTTTTTTGAATGCTTCCATAGAAAATATAGATTTATAAAGTTGGTTTTACAAAGAATACAAGGAAAGACTGGACCTAATGAAAAAAAAAAAAATCATTAACAATAATACAAAAAAATGTATTTGAGAATTTTATTAATTTTTTGAACTCGTAAATAAAAAAAAAAACTTCAAAAAAATGAACAAAATATGAATAAACCAGAGAATTCCCTAATTCTTTTAATTTCTTTTTTTATCTAAGCTGAACCTTACTGATAGGGGCCGAAACAGACTAATTCGGGACCCCTGTGAAATGATTTAGAGCAAGGAAACATTTTAGAATATAAGACTTCAATCAGCAAAAATTATATATAAACTAGACTTCGGCGGGGCTTTCCGTCTAGCCAGGGGTCTAGGTGGTGTGAACCATATCGTTTCCGGGACTCTCCCGGTACACAGACAAAAAAATTTACGCCGATATTTTAGAATTCAAAATGTAAATAAATAAAAAATCGTAAACATGGGAAAATATTTATATTTTGTTAGCATGGCAACCATTTCTTTTTAATTTTTACTTTCTCGTATAGAGAAAGTATTGTAATCGTAAAAAAATTCGACTTCGAGATTTTGATGTTTCTCCACGTTTTAGACCTCCCTGAATCCAAAAAAACCATTTTTGGCATTATGTCTGTGTGTGTGTAAACACGATTGCTTAAAAACCAAAGCAGCTAGATCGATAAAATTTGGTATATGCTCCTTACACTAAAATTGTAGATTTCTATCAACTTTTGGAGTAAATACGTCACTTGGAAGTAGTACTTCACTTAAAAAGTTTTTTTCGAAAATTTTGAAATTTTCAATTTTTTTGTTATATTATGATAAATTACTCGATTTTAAAAAGTTTTTATTCTTTGACATTTTTACGAAAACTGAATAGTTTTTGAAATAATCAAAGAAGAAATAGAAAATATTCGTTAATTTTGATAAAAAATCAAAACAAAATCATACAGGTGTCATTAAAAAAAGGGTAAATATAAACAAATTCATTTGTGAAACAAATATGACATGTACAGTGAAACCTGGTTAAGAGAGAGTTCAAGGGACCATGAATTTTTTTTTCGTTTATAGAGGTTTCTCACTAATGCGAGTTTCTAGCTTATAGAGGTACAGGAGATGATTGTCTCACTTACAGAGGTCAATAATATTCAAAATATTTACTCGTGAGCATGATAAAGAATAATTTATTAGAGTGTGATATACAAAGTAATTATTAGAGAGCATTTACAAAGAAAGCAAATAATATGCGAAATACACTTAAAAAAATCTGTTAACTTTTTTTGTGTTTCCAAATTCACTTTGTCTTTCACACCTTGATTTTTCCGATTCAAATGCCTTTATAATTTTAAGTTTGTCACTTAACGATAACACGTTGATTTTTCGTTTAGACATTATAAGCAGTGGCGTAACCAGGGGGAGGGCGAGGGGGCCTGCGCCCCCCTGCCCCAGGCGCATCGAGCCCTTGGCGCCCCCCGAAACCGGCATAGGCGCCCTACGGCCTCTAAAATATAGCCAGCGAATGTAATTTTATCATATTCCTTTCATCGATTGGCTTAAAAAATTGATTGTTTTCTTTTAAAATTATATTACAACTTGAATTCTACTATTTTAAATGAATTTAATTCCAAAAATAATAAATAACGTATATAGAGGCTTTATAATTAAAATTTTTTTTATTTTGCAATATATAAGCCTTAATTTGATGTTTTAAGGCTGTGGAGATTTACTCAGGATTCGTATAAGCCTTAATATTTAATTTTTTGAAATTCAAAACTTTTTTAAGCATGAAGGAATTGAGCTATGAGACTGAAATGTTATATTTAAGTTAAATACCCCCGGGACCGTGAAAATAAGCTTTTAATCAAAATCGGCCAAAAAGTACTAGTATTTTACTGATGTAGTTTTTCAGTTTTTTTCCATTTTCTCAAAATGAAAGGGCTTTACCATACTTCAGGCCCGCCCGAGCCCGCCCGGAATTTTTTCAAACCCGTCCATTCCCGCCCGAGATTTAGTGAATGAATGAACGAATGTCTAGCAATTTTTAAATAAAATTTCATTTGCATGCCCGTCCGCCCGAACCCGTTTATTTAGACTTGCTACCCACCCGTAATTTTTTCATGGCCTCCAAAGCCCGACCGGCCCGTTCCGCGGGCCAGGTAGGTAAGGGCCTACGGGCCAACCCGTACCCGTGCAGGGCTCTAATCGGGGGTTCGGATCCCAGGGAGTCTGATGATTTTATTTAAGCCATTTGGATACCAAATTTCAAAGTCAAAGTCTTATATGGCCTAAGTTGCCGAAAAAACTGTGTGCATGTGTGTGTGAGTGTGAGTGTGAATGGGAAAAAAGTGTGTGTTAAAAAAATATATGGGGAATGACTTCCCCGAGACTTTCTCGTATATTCTTTTGGAATTACGTCTCGGTGTGTGTGTGAACACGATTGCTTAAAAACCAAAGCAGCTAGATGGATGAAATTTGGTATATGCTCGTTGCACTAAAATTGTAGATTTCTATCAACTTTTGGAGTAAATACGTCACCTGGAAGTAGTACTTTACTTAATAAGTTTTTTCGGGAATTTCGAAATTTTCAATTTCTTTGTTATATTATGATAAAATACTCAATTGTAAAAAGTTTTTATTCTTTGATATTTTTCCGAAAACTGAATAGTTTTTGAAATAATCACAGAAGAAAACGACATTTTTCGTAAAAGCAAAGAAAAATCAAAACAAAATCATACAGGTGTCATCAAAAAATCTGGTGTGACTGGTGCACAGCACACAACTTTCTCTTACCTTCGGTAATCGAAAGTTGTGTTCTGTGCTTGTCACACCAGATTTTTTGTGTCGAAATATATTTAGTTTCCGCCAATATATTAGAAATTTAAGATGTCAAAATTATAAACATGGGAAAATATTTATATTTTGTTACCATGGCAACCATTTCTCCTATCTTCCCTATGAAATACAAGAGTAAAGTGTGCTTCAAACAATTTTGAGGGCAAAACGAGAATATACATTTGAAAGAGCATCTAAAAAATAATTGATTTTTGAATTTTAATCAAAATCGTTAGAGCGAATTTTGAGAAAATCGAAAAAAACTGAAAAAGTACATCAGTAAAGTACTAGTACTCTTTGGCTGATTTTGATCAAAAGCTTATTTTTCCGGTCCCGGGAGGTATTTAACTTAAATATAAAATTTCATTCTCCTAGCTCAATTCCTTCATGCTTAAAATTGAACACACACACACACACCCACCCACCCACACACACACAGACAGACCATGTCGCGAAAACCACTTTTTGGATTCAGGGGACCTCAAAACGTGAAGATCCATCAAAATCTCGACATCGAATTTTTGACATGAATCCAATACTTTCTCTCTATATATATATTACATATATACATAGGTAAGAGAAAGTAATAGTATACAAATCAGATATTTAATATAATAGACCACTATTATAAAAGACTAGACGCACCACCCGCCACCGGGGGGATTCACCCCACAGGAAAGACTGTTGAAATAAGTTTAAAATTATATTTTTCGAATCTAATTTTTTTAAGTTGTTTCATTGGACCAAAGATTTTTTTATTCTTATTTGCATATATTTTCAAAAGTAAATGTAATACAAATCAGGATTGGTTAAATGAAATGACATTATTGATTATTTGCAATTTTGTTTTGTTTTTTGCTCTTTTGGGTTCGTCTAGCAACTTGTTTACTCTAAAGGCTTGAACAAACAATTTGTTGAAACATGAAAAATAAAACAGTGTATAGGGTAAAAATCTGGTGTGACTGTCGCACAGCACACAACTTTCTCTTACCTTCGGTAATCGAAAGTTGTGTACTGTGCTTGTCACACCAGATTTTTTGTGTCGACATGTATTTAGTTCCCGGCAGTAGGGAATATTTGAATTCAGATGTAAAATTTATAAGTATGGGAAAATATTTATATTTTGTAACCATGGCAACCATTTCTCCTATCTTTCCTATGAAGCACAAGAGTAAAGTGTGCTTCAAACAATTTTGAGGGCAAAACGAGAATATACATTTGAAAGAGTATCTAAAAAATAATTGATTTTTGAATTTAAATCAAAATCGTTAGAGCGAATTTTGAGAAAATCGAAAAAAACTGAAAAAGTACATCAGTAAAGTACTAGTACTCTTTGGCCGATTTTGATTAAAAGCTTATTTTTCCGGTCCCGGGGGGTGTTTAACTTAAATATAAAATTTCAACCTCCTAGCTCAATTCCTTCATGCTTAAAATTGAACACACACACACACACACACCCACCCACCCACCCACACACAGACAGACCATGTCGCGAAAACCACTTTTTTGGATTCAGGGGACCTCAAAACGTGAAGATCCATCAAAATCTCGACATCGAATTTTTGACATGAATCCAATACTTTCTCTCTATATATATATTACATATATACATAGGTAAGAGAAAGTAAAAACATGTAAATATAAACAAATTCATTTGTTTTACAAATTCGCTGAGGAAATTACAGGATGCAAGAAATTTGCCCGCCGAAGGCGGCAATTGCTCGCCGAAGGCGAGCAAGGGGGTCCAGGGGGCGGAGCCCCCTGGAAAATCGGCGCCCTAGTTGAGCTTCGCCCCCCCCCCGCCCTCAAAGGCTGGTTACGCCGCTGATTATAAGTTGTAGTAAAAGCCGAACTGTTCGTTGCAAATGATATTTATCAACTGTTGTAAGCGAAATTCTAAAAATGGTGATTGCGATCAAAACAAAAATTTTGCCTCGCTCTCAAATATTTCTTCTTTTTTAATTTAAATTAGTATTTAGTTCAAGTTTTTGTGTTATTTTAGTGATTCAGTGAGTGTTTATTGTGATAAAACAAAAAAAAAGGTTGGTGGTAGTTTAATTAAGTGTACCCCTGGGTTGAAATCAGCCCATGGGGGACATAGACAATAATCTCTCCGGAGATGAGGGTGGGTCAATGGACGCTTCGTTCTCGATTTTATCCGCCCTGAATGTGATTAATGATACGGGGATGGATCAAGAATTTCCCGTAGTGGATCAAAATCATCAAGACGCCGAAGAATATAGTCTTTGCCATAGTCAAAGAATAGGTCAAGCCAGTGACGAAGGTAGAGAGGAGGGGTCCTCGCAGGCATCACTACCGTCGTTCCAGGCGTTTCCATCACAAGTAATCTCATCGCCATTCCAAGGGTCACCGTCCCAGGCGGTTCCATCGTCATCCCAAACACCACCGGTGCAGGCAACACCAAGGACGCCGTCCTCTTCAAATGTTCCAGAGAATAGGCCGTCGGGTGAGATATCAAGCAAGAATAAAACAAGATATCATCTCTCATGTCTAAGTAATAATTATGAACAATTTGACATAGGCCCCTATTACTTATACTTAGAAAATATGGATATAATAGGGAAAAATCTGGTGTGACTGGCGCACAGCACACAACTTTCTCTTACCCTTCGGTAAGAGAAAGTTGTGCACTGTGCTGGTCACACCAGATTTTTTGTGTCGAGATATATTTAGTTTCCGATAGCACCTTAGTTTCAAACTTGCATTTTAAATGTTGATTGCTTGAAATAAACTATGGTTATTTTTCAAAATTTTAATCTCATATTTGGACATTTTATACACAATATAGATTCGTAAATAAATACAAAATTTCATAAGAATTGGAAAAAAAATTTTAAATGTGTAAAAAGTTCCAAAGGGGACCCCCTTTTGAATCGAAATTAACATACAAATCCCTATAGGAAATTAACATTGGCCAAATGCGAAGATAAGGTAGAAAAATTTAAAACGCGTAGAAAGAGAGAAGATAGTTTTGTGAGAGAGAGAATGTTTTCTCCGAAAAAAAAAAATGGGCGTTTAAATATTAATTGATTTTTAATCTAATAAAAAGAAAAGAAAAAAGATTTAAATTCGGTTACCATGGCAACCATTTATTTCTCCTATCTTTCCTATGAAGCACAAGAGTAAAGTGTGCTTCAAACAATTTTGAGGGCAAAACGAGAATATACATTTGAAAGAGCATCTAAAAAATAATTGATTTTTGAATTTTAATCAAAATCGTTAGAGCGAATTTTGAGAAAATCGAAAAAAACTGAAAAAGTACATCAGTAAAGTACTAGTACTTTTTGGCCGATTTTGATTAAAAGCTTATTTTGTCGGTCCCGGGGGTGTTTAACTTAAATATAAAATTTCAGCCTCCTAGCTCAATTCCTTCATGCTTAAAATTGAACACACACACACACACACACACACACACACACACAGACAGACACACACACACACAGACACAGACAGACAGACAGACAGACCATGTCGCGAAAACCACTTTTTTGGATTCAGGGGACCTCAAAACGTGAAGATCCATCAAAATCTCGACATCGAATTTTTGACATGAAACCAATACTTTCTCTCTCTATATTTTCATATATAGGGTACGAGAAAAGTAAAAAAATTCATCCCATGTTTATTGGTAAGCTAATCAGAGTTAATTGTGTGGATCTATATAAAAACATTTTGTCCATTAAAGTAATCGATAGATATTTAATAAAAATAGAAATGATCAATTGTAGTAGCGCAAATAAGTTGAAAAGTATGCCATTTTGGAAGAGAATAATCTCGTATGTTATATCCCAAATTTTATGTTATATAGACAAGGATTAATCAGAGACGTGGATTATTCTTTGACAGAGGAAGAAATAGTAGAGTTCACCAGCTCATTTCAACCAATTACAAAAGCTAGGCGAATTTTCAAAAAGACAGGAGATAGTCGGGTCCCAACCCCTTTGGTAGTGCTTACATTTAGGGGTCAACGTATCCCTCCCGAAGTAAAAATCCTCGAAGTCATTTGTAAGGTGGATGTGTTCGTCCAAAGAGTTGTTCAGTGCCAATTATGTTATAGTTTCGGTCACTTTCACGCAATTTGCTCGTATAAATCTCAGTCTTCTTACCCCCGCTGTCCTCGGTGTGGGGATACTCATAAAATAGATGAATGTCAGGCCCCTGAGCATACCTGCCTAAATTGCAAGGGCAAACATCTTGCTACGGACGGAAAGTGTCCCACTTTCTTAGCCCAAAAGGAAGTTAAAAAGAGGTAATTTCAGAAAATCTTATGTCGATTAAAGAGGCGCATTTAAGTTTAAAAAAACAAGACTACCTACTCTCGAAAAGTATCGTCCAACTTACAAACTTCTTCTAGCTCCACTTCTGCTCCCCCCAAAACAACTTTACGGATGAAGCGGTTTCTTTCTCCCAAGTACTCAAAAGGAAAAACGATATATCAGCAGTAACAAGTAAGAAACACAAAATAATCTCAGTTCGGTCGGTACCCACTCCGAAAGCAGTAGAGAGGCCACACTTTGAACAAATTCAAAATATAAGTAATAGCATTGACGCGAGGACCCCTATATTATCAAACTCCATGTATACAAAACATCTAAATAATCCAGAGAGGTTTAACACTATTTTTGCAGAGTATCTTGCAAAAAATAATCTCACTGGATATTCCTATAGCATCTTTTAATCTTCCTTCAGAAGATTCTGAATATTTTGTCAGGGAACTCACAAATAATGCAGACCTTAATGAGCCTATTAGTTGAGCTTAGAAGCTATCATTTTCAGAATATCACTTTGAGCTTAGTACAAATATCTTAAAATTGTCTATTTCTAGGGCATATATTTGCTAAATTCTATGTATACAAGTATTTTTATAGCTATTCATTTCCAAGTTGAGAAGGCGCGGCTTCGCCGCGCCATTCCAACTTGGCCCTGGCGGGCGGCGTCTCGGGACGTGATCAGTAGTTTTCCCCCTAATTTTAAAGCCCATATGGTTTTTGCCCAAATGAAAATACACTGAATCAAGTTTAAAATAATTGAATATTCGCCCTGCCCGGCCTGTGGGTTTTGAAGACCATGAAAAAATTATGGGCGGGTAGCAAGTCTAAATTTCACTTTAATAAACTGATTAGGAGGACGGGCATGCAAATAAAATCGGACGGGCAAGGACCTATTAAAAAATAAAGGGTCGGACTAAGCCGAGCGCACAACTTTGCCCACCCACTATTCAAGAAAAGAATATATTGCCCCCCCCCCCCTAGAGCCCCCTAATGGTCCGATGGTATACATATTATATATCATTTTACTCGGAAGAAAGTCTAGTTTCTGAATATATAAAAAAAATTATAGGTTATGTAAGAAAAAATATTTGCTCCCCTAATGGACCGATGTTTACCAAAAGCTTTTCACTTCTTGGCCTCTACCCCTAGTTTATGGGTGCAAAATTTCAAAACAATTGGGTGAATAGTTTTTGAGTTTTCGTTGACGAAAAAAATTACCACAGACATACACACAGACACACACACACAGACATCATTCCAAAAACTACCTAAATGGATTCAGGGGACCTCAAAACGCATTTTGGCAGCTTCAGAAAAATTTCGATTTTTTTTACGATTACATTAACTTTACCTGTCCAACCTACGGTTGATGGGCAAAGTTAAAAATAAACAATTTTAAAATATTTATTTTTTCTGACATCTGAAAAAGTTTATTTTTTATTATAAATTTAAATATGTAAAAAAAAATTAAATATTTTTAAATAATTTTTTTTTTATTTGATGTATTATTTAAAACTTTTTATTAAATAAAAGAAAATTTATCTTTTATTTTATACAATGTATGATTAAGGGGTATTTTAAATATTATAAAATGATTTTATTTAAAAATTCCTAGGCCCTCGGGGCATGGTCTAGAGCAGTGGTTCCCAACCGATGTGCCCCGGCACCCAAGGGTGCCGCGAGAATGCCTAAGGGGTGCCGCGAGATATTTAGATAAAAAAAATAAATTAAAGAGGCGAAAAAATAAAGTTTTGCTAAAAAAAAGGTCAAATGATTAAAATGGAAGCGGCAAAATTTTCCGTAGATCGGAAAAATTAAGCTTTTCCAAAAAAAGGTCAAATGATTAAAATGGAAGCGGCAAAATTTTCCGTAGATCGGAAAAAGCTTTGCCAAAAAAAAGGTCAAATGATTTTCACGCAAGGGAAAAAAATTTGCCCCAGGGTGGAAAAAAATTTCGATTTGATAGGAAAAAAAAGGAAGGGTGCCGCTAGTGTGTAATATTATTCCCAACGCGTCTTTGGGGTGCCGTGGACTTCAAAAGGTTGGGAAACGCTGGTCTAGAGGTTAGAGTGCTAACCTCATATACCAAACGTCGCGGGTTCGGACCCCAGGCAGTCCGATGATTTTATTTAAGCCATTTGGATATCAAATTGTTTAAATAAGAATGCCTGGACCCCAATAATAGATAAATTCATAAATAACGGTTATCGTCAAAGTCTTAAATGGCCTAAGTTGCCGAAAAGACTGTGTGAATGTGAGTGTGAATGAGAAAAAAGTGTGAATGTTTAAAAAAAAAAAAATTCCTAGACATTCATTCATTCATTCACTAAATTTTCGTCGGTACGGGAGGGTTTGAAAAATTTCCGGGTCTGAAGAATGGTAAAAATACCCGGCGCTAAGTAATAAAAAAAAAAAAGAATATGAGCCAAATGAAATGTTGTGGTCGTGGAAGGCTCTATGAGGAAATGAGTTGAAAATGATTTTTTTGCTATGTTTTGAAGGTATCTAAAGAAAAAATTGAAATAATCTATAATTTCGTTCATTTTAGATACTAAGCCATGCCTGAGAATACTGCAATGTGGATCATTCAGAGCAATCAAACAAAAAAAAAATTTCTTACATTTTAGAAGTGGTTTTAAATACCCTAAACAATGTCTGAATTAAATGAAATGGTATTCATTTTTTACAAAATTTAATCTAGAATGTGAAAACCTTTGGATATCCAAGATATCTTATATCATTAAAAAGATATAGCTAAAATTGTATACAAATATCTCGGAAAAAAATATCTACTTAAAAGTTTGTCTCGTGATTGACGAATAGATAGTATACTAAACCATGTCTGAGAATGCTGTAATGTGGCTCATTTGTTTCCAAATTTAATGTAGAATAATACAAAATTATGAGATTTAAGATATCTCTTACCATTCAAAAAATATAGCCGAAAATTGAAAGAAACTCTTCAAACAAACAAACAAAAAATAAAAATTTCTTCCATTTTTAGAAAAAGTTTAAAGAACTTAAATAGAGGCTTATCAGATCCAAACCGGGCTCGTTTTATAGGAAATTTAATGTAGATTATAAAAAGTAAATCATATCTAAGACATTGAAAATCGTTTAAAAAATATGGCCATGAATATGAAAAAAATTAAAAAAAAAAAATTTTATATCACACGGCAAAAGTTCCACAGCCGCTAAACAATGCCTTAGAATAGTGCAAAGGGTCTCATTCTTTTCCGAATTTAATGTAGAATAATACAAAATTATGGGATTGAAGATATCTCTTATCATTCAAAAAATATATCCAAAAATGTAAAAAAATAATCGACTAAAAATGAGTTTTTTGTAATTTAAAAAAAGGAGGTATAACTTTTTCATGATTTTGGATTTTTCTAGTGGTCAGCAGATGGTACTGAATCAAATAAAAAAAACCGCAATTGTCTAGCTTGTCTAAAGACACAGATGTTTAAAAGCCATCTCAAAAAATGAAAATTTTCGTGTTATTTTTTTTCACACTTGAAAATTAAATAGAAGGGGTTGATGAAAAAAAATGAAATTTACCTGACTTAAAGTATAGGATGAGAGGAACATTTCGCAAAAAAAATTATTGAAATTGGACAATAAATACTGAAGCAAAAAAACAATGAAAATGAACTGAAGCCGCGGCAAAATCATCAAAAATGAGGTTCTTTTTGCACGAATTATTTATATGTGTAAACAAACCTCAAAAATAGTTAAAAGAGGTTTGTCATTTTCAAAATTTAATGCAGATTATTGACCAATTCAGATATTGAAGATATCTTTAACCGTTTAGAAGATATGAGTGAAAAAATGAAAAAATATCAGTGAAATTTTTGAAAAAACATCGAAAAAAATGAGTTTTTCCCCTCTTAAAAAAAAGTGGTGCAACTTTTTTAAGATTTTGGATTTTTCTATTTGGTTTTAGAGGATTCTGAATCGAATGCAAAAAACCCCATATCTCTAGGTGGTCTAGAAGTACCTTAATCAAAAAACGTCTTTTCAGCTTTATTATAATATAGATATAGGGTACGAGAAAGTAAAAAATTGGAAAATTGTTGTAAGAGGCAAGAAAGCCTCGCAGCTAAATGCCCAATAAATAAATAAATAAATAAAACATTGGATAATTTTATATACCTTTAGTAGCCCTAATATATTTTAAGATAAAAAAAGAAAATAGAAATATAAATCGTTATAAAAATGAGACGTGAAAATATTACCTTAATAAAATGATGACCAGATAAATTCTCAATTTCTAAAAATTCTATTTACTTGCAAACTTACGGGGTTTTAGTCAGATGGGGATAAATTCGACATTAAATAACTATTAAAAGACTTCTTCGTTTACCCACCCTTAAAACTCACCACCATTTAAATCAAACCCTTTATGAGAATGAAATATGCAAATTATAAATACCTTATAATTGGAGTGAGATGAGGGGTGAGTGTCCTTTTATTCTCACTAATAGAATCGCAATAGAGGAGAAGATTTTTGCACAGAGATGGCTCCTTCCTCGAGATGAATCCAACTAAAAGACTATGTATGTGCTGTTTATTTTATAATAATGATGAATAATGATGACGAAGATGTATGTTTTTTTTCTTAGGTCCCTCTTCTGAAACAAAGAAATATTTAGCTATTAATTTTAACCCTATTCAATCATTAAATATTCAATAAAGATTATTTTTATAAATCATTGTTTTATTTATCCCTTAATCCTTTCACAAATATTATCTTTTTAATTTTAATCCTAATATTGGAATATTTATATTTGCAGAA
>JAKCPI010019264.1:0-19027 GCA_023213315.1 Euborellia annulipes | reverse complement strand
TCCTTCATACTTTCTTTTGATCACAGACAGACACACAAGCAGTCCATTTTACGGGACCCACTTTTGAACTCAAAACCTGTATACCCATCTTGACATCGAATTTTTGACATGAATCTAATATAATATTAATAACTTACTCCATATATATTAATATTTAGGTAAGAGAAAGTAAAAGGTTTCAATCACTCACCATGTAACAAGAATGATGATGAAGTGTTCCATTTTTTTTTTAACCTTCTAATTTAATAATTTTACAATATATTTGTTTTAATTTTACCATTCTCATTCATTCACACTCACATTCACACAGTCTTTTCGGCAACTTAGCCATATAAGACTTTGACGATAACCGTTATTTATGAATTTTTCTATATTAGGGTCAAGGCATTTTTTTTAAGCCATTTGGTATCAAAATGGCTTAAATAAATCATCGGACTACCTGGGGTCCGAACCCGCGATGTTTTGTATACGAGGTTAGCACGCTAACCTCTACGCCAAGCCCCGAGGGCAATTTTACCATTACGAATATAGAATGAACCCCTTGGATTGTAGTCTTAACACCAAGGGGCAGAGGTTACAAACTGTTGTTGATTTATAGCTCCGTTATTATATTTATTACCACTAGCACATGACAACCGGTGAGATATTGGATCTGAACAAAGAGAGGTCAAATTAACGTCTTTCTGACGTAATTTTTAATTCACAATTATTAATAAATTTAAATAAAATACATTTATTTAATCATGAAACAAGATCCTTCTCTCTACTAGCGTAAACACTCATGCCAGCTCTTCCGCGGCCGACATTTGAACGATGTCGTATTCCATAATTGGACCCTGTTATGCAATGGTGTGTCAAAGACCAAAAAATTCAAAAATGAGTTAAGCATGGAATATTGTTTCAAATGCTATAATTAATAGTATTTCCTATGATATGTCCTAAAAAATTTATATTTAATGTTACTTGCATAATTGACATGAAAAATTATATAGAATCCAATGTAAACAAAAAAACTTTATTGTTGATTTTCTCAAAACTCGATGTTTGGTCTTTCACACACCATTGCATAACAGGGTCCAATTAATGGCATCGATTATACTTTAATATGAAATAAAAAACATTTCCATAACTAACCCACAAATCTTGAAATTGAAAAAACAAAATGCGTCGCTCTTAATGAAAAATCCTGTATAAATATTTGTTCATGTTAATGAATTAATATCGTGACAAACACCAAAGCTAAGAGAAAGTTGTGTGACCAGTCACACCAGATTTTTTTGTTTACATTATTAGGACATTTAATATTTTTTAATTATTTTTTTACCTGTATTAAAATATATATTTTTCCTCTTTGTATACAATTCTAATTGAAAATTGCATCAACAAGGCCTGAATTAATTCTCAATTATAAAATGCCTCTGGTATGGGAGTTGTTTCAACAACCCTGTCAGTCTCATACGATGGAGAGTGGTTGTTTATTTATTTGCTCACGAGCCCTTAAGGGCTTCTTTTCCTTTTCCTTACATCTTACGCCTTTTTCTTTACTATCGACTTTGTCTTAAGGGGCTTTTTGGGTTTAAATCAACTCATTTAATCCATTTATTAGATTTATAAAAAAGAAGGCTCACAAAACTTATTTTATTCCATACTTGAGGGGGGGGAAGAAACAAATTAAACTTTTTAAAAACAAATTCCAATAAAATATTTTTTTTAATTTTCAACGGGTTCTTTAAAAAAAAATGCTCTAAGATTTTTTTTTTTTAAATTCATAAATCAATTATTTTTGCATGCTTTTTTTTTGTATATTCTCATCTCGCCCTTAATCCTCTTAAATTAATTTAAATTAATTATTCAAATTTCTAAGAATGTTTTTTTTGAAAATCCATTAATGGCCAGTGTTTAATTAATTAATAAATTCTCAGAAGGGA
The DNA here is from genome assembly GCA_023213315.1 of Euborellia annulipes. Lineage (NCBI taxonomy): Eukaryota > Metazoa > Arthropoda > Insecta > Dermaptera > Anisolabididae > Euborellia > Euborellia annulipes. The sequence goes on along the minus strand of JAKCPI010019264.1, from coordinate 17,099 downwards.
GTATTTCACTAAAACCTAAAGATGTCATTTTCCCTTTAGACTTCAAAAGTTCTAATTTCACCAAATGAAAGAAAATTATAGATGAGTTAATTATTAATATAATCTACTCTTTTAAGAGAATAAATTCTTAAAATTAGAAAAATTTTAATAAAAATACAATTACTTATTAATATATTACAAAAGAGACAATAATAATTGACTTAACCCCTGTAGCCAACTTGTTATCTATTGAGATTTAAATGAAAGCAAAGCTGTTTCTAAACTCCTAGAATTAGTCTTTAAATTATCTCTAATATCACTGGCCTGCAAAATAAATTTTTTTTTCAGCTAAATGGAATATTTTTTATGAATTATATGTTTTTAGTGTGCTAAATCCAAAACTGGTATCGTTTTTCCTGAACTTTTTAAGCTCATTTTTTCCCCGGGAAGGCCCTCGTTGTTGTCAGTTAATTTTAGTCCAATGGCGATCTCTGGATCGAATGTCCCACAAGCACAGGAAGCAGGAATAGTGGTGTTGTCCGTCTGTTGCCCCAACAAAGTTAGTATTTTGAAGATACCACAAAACACGCAACGATGTTCTTGATAGTTCAACTTCTCAAGAATCACAGTCAAATCATTATAGTTTTTATTTTGTTGATTTCTCACAGTATATTCCCTACAAATAAAACAAAAGTTTTTCGGAGAAAGTACACAACCTCTTGGAGCCATAATCCAGAACTAATAAAATACGTGCATAGTTGCCACACTGTAAAAAAAAATATGAATTTTCATTCATATCTCATAAACTTTGGTGGTTTAATTTTAATAGACCTAGGATATGAGTTAAAATTAATATACAAGTATATGAATAAGTATCGCTTTAAAAAAAATATGAATTTTCCTTCTTTTTTCACATACTTTCGTAGTTTAATTTTAATACACCCAGAATGTGAATTAAAATTAATATAAAAGTTTATGAACAAATTACCAACTTTTAAACTTATCTTTTTTCTTTGTGTGCCGCCAAATTTTGAAATCGTTAAAAGTGTACCGCGACAAGTTGAGAATCACTGGTCTAAACGTTCTCAAATAACTCGACTACCTCAAGGAATTTTTATTAATATTATTTTATAATTATTTTAAGGAAACTTGAAATTATTCTTTTAAAATTCATTTCCAAAATCTATATTGATTAAATTCTGGTTTGAAATTCGCGCTCTAAACTATTTAAATATTTATGAAGTCATACTAATTAAATAATTTTTATAAAGTAATTCAACTAAATAGCTATAGAAATTAAAATTAAAATTAACAATTTCACCAAAATAATTAATTTTAAAATATACAAGAAATTGGTTAGGTTGGCACCAGGTTGGCACCAAATTCTGTTTTTGAAGTAGCTGATTTAACGCATAGATAATTGAACGTGTATTATTATTTAAAATGAAATATAAATATTTAATCAATATATTGAAATAGGAACATTTTACTAACAAAATCGTAAGTATTGAATTTGAATTTTTTCATTGAAATTTTTTTTTCTCAATTTCAAATCAATTATTGTTTGTCATTTTTCAGGTGAGGTTAGTTAATTCTCCAACCAGGGAATAAACTCCAATCATACTGCAATGGAAATGTAACTCTTTATTACTTCTCAAAGAAGATGAAAATCGACATATTTTTTGTATTAAATTATTAAAATGATTTGTATTTGTGTTTAATTTACTTGGAAATGTATAAAAATTTATTTTTTGATACAAATTTATTATTTTAATACTTTAATTTGTTTTATTATTTAGTAAAATTGTATATTTTAATATAATATAATTTTTTTTTAATAAATAAAAAATAAAATAAATAAAAAAAACTATTATTTCACCTAGACCACTCACTTTCCCTCAAAACTATAAACTCGTAAGGACTTTAATTTTTGTTTATTAAAGCTTTTGTGGTTTGAAATATTATTATTAGGAGAATTTTTAATTATAGTCCACATATTTGTATTAAATATTTATTAAAAATATATATATTTGTACAGTATTTATATATTTTTAATAAATATTTAATACAAATATGTGGTCTATAATTAAAAGTTCTCCTACTTTCATTTTTCACAAAAAAGTATATTATTTCTCATAAACCCGTAATTTAAATTTCATATACCAAAAATGAATTTATTCATATACCCGTAATTTAAATTTCATATACCAAAAATGAATTTATTCACATACCCGAAAATGAATTTTTTCATATACCCGAATATGAAAAATTTCATATCTGTTTAGAAAATTCATTTTTGGTATATGACCTTTCTCATATACCCAAAATGAATATTCATAAACAGTTTGTGTAACAGACTTCCTATACATGTGTATGAATCTGGCTCGAAAATTTTTAACAGTGCGTATTAACTTCTATTTAGGGCCTGAACCACTTGTAAAGTGTGAGATAAAGCTGTTCGCAGCTTTATACTGAAAGACAAGGGGTAAGATCATGTCCTTTTTAGCCAATTACAAAGCTTATTTAAATTTAGAAGGAAATTTCTGCTTCCCTTGGCTTCCCTTAATATGCGTTTTACAAAAAAACCTGACGTGATGGAATGTTTTAGATAGTTTCCCCAGCGATTAAAAAACCGTAAGAAACAGTCGAAAAATCCCATTCAGTTTTTTTCATGCAGACCAGTGTATTCAAAATAGACTTTATTGAACATTTCTAATTTTCTTTTTTATTTCATTTTCAATAAAATGTAATTTATTTTTTGTTTGAATATAAAAGTATATAATGAAAACAAAATTTTAATTACTTATATACCCTCGGGCATCAAATCATACACCTCCCTCCCAACCAATATTTCAGCATCCAATATTCTTTATTTCTTTTCTATACCTCCTCCTTCTACTTATCTCTAAGGAGCCAAATAATCCAAAATATATTTCTAATATTATTGTCCCCTATATGCAAAGTTGACATTTCAGAGCATGTCATTCCGTTTTTGGTAGACTTGTTCCAATTTTATATAATGTGATGGTCGCACAGCACTTAACTTTCTCTAACCTTCAGTAATTGGGTTTTGTGCTTGTCACACCAGATTTTTAGTATCATCAGCAAGCAATACAATAAAATTTATAAACATAAAAAATATTTTTATATTTTATTTTCTCTTATCTATACATTTAATATAAACTTACATGTATAGAGAGGATTCATGTCAAAATTTGATCTCGAGATATTTAAGTTTGCTACCACCATGGGACTTGACACGAAACTTTTGAACAAAATCGGCCAAAGAGTACTAGTACTTTACTGATGCACTTTTTCATTTTTTTCGATTTTCTCAAAATTCACTCTAAAGATTCTGATTAAAATTCAAAAATCAATGAATTTTTAAATGCTCTTAAAAATGAATACTCTCATTTTGCCCTAAAAAGTATTTGAAGCACATTTCGCTCTTGTACTTCATAGGAAAGATAAGAGAAATGGTTGCCATGGTAACAGAATATAAATATTTTCCCATGTTTATAAATTTTACATTTGGCGTAGAGGTTAGCGTGCTAACCTTGTATACCAAAAGTCGCGGGTTCGGACCCCAGGCAGTCCGATGATTTTATTTAAGCCATTTCGATTCCAAATGGCTTAACTAAGAATGCCTGGACCCTAAATAATATATATTCATAACGGTTATCGTCAAAGCCTTAAATGGCCTAAGTTGCCGAAAAGACTGTGTGAATGTGTGTGTGAGTGTGAGTGTGAATGAGAAAAAAGTGTGAATGTTTAAAAAAAAAAAAAAAAAAAAAAATTACATCTTGAATTCTAATATATCGGCGGATATTAAATATATCTCGACACGATAAAATCTGGCGTGACAAGCACAGAACATAACTTTCTCTTACCAAAGATAACCGACCAGTCACACCAGATTTTTTTATTATGGCAACTACATATTTCTCCTATCTTTCCTATGAGTATAGTGTGCTTCAAACAATTGAGGGCAAAATGAGAATATACATTTTAAAGAGCTTCTAAAAAATAATTGATTTATGAATTAAAAAAATAAATAAAATAATACTAAAAAAATTTTACTAAATGAAGAAAATCATCCTAATTTTATTTTTATTATATAATTTCTAAATTCTTTTTTTTTTTGTAACATAAAACTAGAATAGTTATTACAACAATACTTTTTTAATTCAACTTTTTATTATATAGTTTATTTATTCATATAATTTTCTTTGTCAGATTTGTTAAATAATTAAAACCATTTGTTCGTAAAATTTAATTTCACATTTAGATATTGTCATTCATTTTTTTTTCTTTCCCTTTTTAGTCCCTTGTGTTTAAAGTAGTAAAAAAAAGGTAAAAGGGGGTGGAAACGGAGAAATACGAAGAGGTCGTCGCTTTATGAATGCCGGTCATATTTCCACGTCATCGCTTATCTCTTTTATTCCTTAATCATAGGATGTATGGCTGAGGAACACTTTAAGACGATCCTTTAGAAAAATAGCTTATCAGCAGAGGGAAGAAAAGGGATAGAAAGAAAGGGCAACGTTCTTTTGCTCAGGATGGAAATGCAACGTCAACCGGATTAATGCTATTTACAAGAAATTTTATATCCTCTCAGGGTCATGGGATTTTCCGGAATCAGGTCACCGAATTTAGCTAATTGGCCAAGAGAAAATAAAGAAAGAAACAACTTTAATAAATTTCACTTTCATATAATTTATTTTGAAAATAAATCAATCAATAAATCATCTGTGGTCTGCTGAGGAATATTATATTAGAATTCTACTTTATGGTTCAATCTTAATTAATTATTCTTGCTTCGATTAAAAAAATATAGCCTATACTGTAGTAATAAAATATTTTTATTTAAATTGAACTAAAAAGAGAGAAATAATTTCATTATTGTTGTTAAAATGGGTCGTTTTGATAACTTACCTACCCCAACATTAAAATAGCCTCCCTATGGGGAAATGTCCTTCAGCATTAAAATAGCTGAAGGACACACACCATGTATTTCCCCATAGGGAGGCTATTTTAATGTTGGGGTAGGTAAGTTATCAAAACGCCCTATTCTTGAATACTTTTGACTTAAAATAAAATGTTGCCCTCTGGCTTGGTGTAGTTGGTAGCGCGCCTGCCTTATATACATAGGCGTAGCCAGAAATTTTTAATGGGGGGAGGGTTTAAAATTTTTTTTTTTCAAACATTTGAAAAATTTAAGATTATTTTAGAATATTTTTTTTTTTTGTAGAGTAAATTATTATATTTTACTTTCTCTTACTCTATATGAAATATAATTTGTACATGTACCAAGGGTGCCGTGAGAATAGCTAAGGGGTACTGCCAGATATTTAGATAAATCAAAAAAAAATATTAATTATAATAAAAATAAATTTTTGGAAAAAAAAAGAAAATGATTTTAACGTAAGCGGCAAAAAAGGTCTGATTTTCATGGAAGGGGAAAAAATTTTCCGCAGGACGGAAAATTTTTGTTTTGCTAGGGGAAAAAAAAGGAAGTGCGCCCCTAGTGTGTAATGTTTGGCACCTTTGGGGTATCGTGGACTTCAAAAGTCACTAACTCTTCGGGAAATATTAAAAATTGACTAAAAATGACTACCTTGAAAAAGCAAGTTAAATAAAAGCATTTACTTAACTAAAGATATGCAATTGACGGAGAAATTAAAAAATTTATTTTCACTTTACACTGTTAAATCAATGTGTCTTATTTTTTTTTTTTATCACATTTAAAAAATTACAATCCATAAATATACTAGTGATGCATCAATTGCGATTTTCACCTTGGTGTTATTTTTTACGCCAATATGTCTTTGACATACATAAATAGGTTAATGACAATATTTATCACTAAATGTTTAAGTCTGAATAATATATTATATTTTTTTTATTGGTGGCTGTTGGTTGGTCATCCCGAATATATAATTTGAATATAAATTACCTTTTAACTGACATATCTTTATCGGATAAATTTTTATGCTCATTGTCTTAAAACGCAAATATCAATCACTTAGTAAATCAATCTATTGAAAATTGTGTTAGCGTAATAAAAAATAACATAATTTTACCAATAAATCTATCAATACATTATTAATTTTTTAATCAATGATTAATTATTGTTTTCTCTTTGGTGACAACGTCTTACAAATCATGTGTCTATAGTGCATGTTAGAGGGCATGCACGAAAAGTTTATTGCTCGAATAACTCCTCTTGTCTTAAGAGGTATAATTATGGGAAATATACGGTTAGAAAGAATGAGTTTTCAGCTAAAGATTTCACCATTTATTTTTTTCCTATCATTTTTATTTTACCGCGCTGCGGTAAATTCTAATTTGAAAGTTTAAACTCCTGTAGATTCTGAACGGCTAATCAGATCAGACTAAATGGGATGTCATTTGGTGCAGAAAGAAAACCTCTAATAGAATAAGTAAAAATCCCGAGTAATTACCTCCAAAGTTAGTTTTTTTTCCGAAAAACCTCATTTTTTAGGCAAAAAATATCGAAAAATACCCTACTTTGTGCAACGCATAGCGACTTGACCATAAAAGCTACATTAAATCTAAATATAGTTTTAGAAAGAGTGGTTCAATACCCCGAGCTTTTTTTCTTTTTTTTGATATGAGGTCATTTTACCGCATGAGAGCACTCGCGTTTCGTTTTTCGAAATTTTAAACCCCTGTAGATTCCGAACGCTAATCAGATCAGACTAAATGGGATGTCATTTAGAGCAGAAAGATAACCTCTAATAGAATAAATAAAAAATCCCGAGTAATTAACTCCAAAATGGTTTTTTTCTCGAAAACCTCATTTTTTAAGCATATGTCGCCCTTAATGGATAAAGTTTGGCCACACCTGTCATATATTGTTTCAATGAAAATGTTTGAACATGTTTATTTATGAAAACAAACTACTAGTAAAAAAAAAAAACAATACTTTCTCTCTTTTATATTTCAATATAGGTAAGAGAAAAAAATTTTTTTGAAGTCAAGCAAAAGACGTTGTCACGTTAAAAGCCACCGCTGTGTAGAAGACACAGCCAACACCTAATTTTTGATTTAGGTGAGAATTTTTTGATACTCAACTGAACAATGGTCCGGTAAATATATAAGATAAATCTATTTTTATATAATTTGATCTTCCTCTTCTTTCTTCGCCTTTATTATTGCCGCGGTTCGGGGTCGGCGGTATTTTTTTTAAATATAATAGGCCTTGGTTAATATAATTTCATTCTTCCAAAAATTGTTTATATTTTTTAAATATATTACCCTCTTTTAACTGTGAATAAGCTACAAATAACGAAATTCATTATCTAAATAATGATAGATTGAATATTTTTTGCCTGTGAAGTAGGCAACCCAAATGACAAACTCATTAATGAAAAACTTTTTCCTACATTACCAGAATTGCTCAAAACTGGACTACCAATTCTCAGTTGTTATTTTATATCAATATTTAATAAGACCTTGGGATCATGGTTCACTGGTAGAGTTTCTGCCTCTTGTGCTACGGGTCAAGGGTTCTCATCCCATTTCATGCGACAAAAATTTATTTCATTTGAATTGGCTACCAAATAAATGAAATAAATAGAGACAGGGTCTAAATGGCCTCCAATGCTGAAAAAGACCTAAAAAAAAAATTAATAACTGCCCCATATTAGGAATATAAAAATCCAATAATTATTTGATCATTTGGTTTGCAAGGGTTAAAAAAATGAATCTCTGGCCTCTTAGACATAAAATTTAAATTTATTAAAAGGTAAAAAATTATAAAATTTCATTTTTTTTTTACCTTCTAACTACATATTTATAAAAATTAAATGTTATCTAGTTTATTCTAATAATACTCGCGTTTTGTAGCACCAACACACCCCTTTTATCCCGATATAAAAAGATCATAAATTTAATTTTCGCAAATTAAATATATTATACAAATTTGAAAACGCCCATTGATTTATATTATAATTAATTAATCATAATTAATTCTAATATAAATATTATTAATCATAAGTGTCATATCATATAATAGATTATTACATATTTTATTATGAAACATTAATTTCCGTATTTCATTATTTTATTTTATGATAATATTAATTAAAAGTAGATATCCCTCTGCCTGAATTTTTATCATTTCCATTTTATAAACAAGAGTACATTTTTTCAAATAAAAATATTGAATTTATTTATTTTTTTAAAATGATTACATCTTTGCTTAATGACTCTAGAAGTTTGATATCCCTATAGGGTTCATATATTCATATATTCATATATGAATTACAAACGCTGCTGCATTTTATTTTCAATTTTAAACCTAATCTAAATATTTGTAAATTTTTCACAATCATCAGCTGGTTCTTTTGAATTGAATCTTGTGCTTTAGGATTATGTGTATTATTCCAATACTAATCTCTGTTTATACATCAGCTATATAATACTATATATTCCGCGTAATACGACTAGAATTTGGAAATGTTATCATTTCCTTGGATCAGCTCCTACTCTATTCAATATTATGATTGAATTTGTTGTGTTTGTTTTCAAAATAAATCGATCAAGAGAGAGAGATTGGATATTACCTTTTTTTTTTCATTGCTTCATTTTTTTTACTGAAATCTTGTTTCTTTAACGTGTTATGGTGGTTTAAACAACTTCAGATTTTCTTTTCGACGAGAGATTAAGTCCGAGATTCATTTTTATTAAAATCTCTTGCTAACCGAAATGGTAAGCGGAAACTGATACGTCACTTAAGGTGCGCGTCTCGAAAAACCGTTAGAATAAGATTTAAACTTTCGACCGTTGGTTCTCTTTGAAACATTTTGTAAATTAAAATTAAATATACAAATTAAACACTAGGTTATTTGTTTCAAAGGTTTTATTAATTAAAAAATTAACACTTGATACGTATTTCATCAGAAGTGATTATTAACTTGATATGTCATCATCAGAAGTGATTAGATTCTAATTCACTTCTGATGATGACAAGGAATTGTCGAAATACGTATCAAGTGTTAATTAATAAAACGTTTGAAAGCAATAACCTAGTGTTTAATTTGAATATTTAATTTTAACCGTTAGAAGACGATTCAGTACCGAGTTACTCTAGGCGGCAAGAGATGGCGTTAGTTTTTCCCATAGGAAAAAAAGCAGGGAGGTAGGGAGGGAAGCTTTGGAATAAAAGTTGTCGCCTAAATGACGTCACAGCCGCCATATTGAAAAGATGAAAACATTGGATTTTCCATTGAACGTAATGTTAATATATCATCAAATTTCGGGCCTTTTTTTGGAAAATTATGTGAGCAAAAATTTTCTCATGAAGGAAAAACTCTTTAAAAATTATTTTATTTCAGCCGCAGGTCGTTTTGATATGCATATATGTATAAAAAAAATTAAATGTTGCGGCAATCATTCTCTTCCTAATGCTGTTGATTAGTCAATTAAAAAAAGAAATTATCATTAGTTTAATGGAAAAATGGTTACAAAAAATAAAATATAAACAAAAAATATATTTATTAATATATTTAAATTAATTACCAAAAATATTAATATTAAAAATTAATATAAATCTCATAATGTTATATACAAAAAATATTTTGTTTAGTATGATAAATTTATGCAATTAACTGAGTATATAGAAATGCCTGGACCCCCAATAGATATATTATTAAAAATACGAGTATCGTTAAAAGTCTTAAATGGCCTAAGTTGCCGAAAAGACTGTGTGAATGTGAGTGTTAATGTGAGTGTGAATGAGAAAACAAAGTGTGGATGTTTAAAAAAAAAAAAACTGACTATATATAAATATGACTGGTAGTTTTGAGGCACTTGTTATGATAAAAAAAAAAAAATACCTGATGTTTTCTCATCAAAATAAGCTTTTTAGGGGGCTTGTAGAAAGAAAATGTTTTCCCAGATTCCTCTTAATTTTGCTGTCTTTTACTTGTTTTTATAGGTCGTTTCATGCATTCATATGCAGATCATGCCATGTTAATTATTTTTAAAAATAAAAATAAAATAAAAACACACAAAATCAAGAATTCTTCAACAAAACAACTATCTATAACCTATACCTAACCTAGGCTTAAAATCTAAAAAAAAACAAGTAAATACAAATTAAATCATTAAAAACTATTTCAAATGTTTAAATATATGAACAAAACTATAAAACAAAGAAGAAATATCTAAGAAAAACTTTCAAAAACACGAGGAAATTGAAAACAAAATTGTATTGTGTCCTATGGAAAAGTCAATGTTTACATATTTTCAATATGGCCGACACGAATTTCTCCCCTCTTTTTTGGAGCCACCCCCCACTCCTTCAAACAAGCCTTAGTGTCACTCCCTACCTCCCTGAAAAAAAGGGATTTATTTCATTTCATTTGAAAAATCCCAGCTAATTAATTAAGGGTAAAAAATTAATTATTTTTTAACACAATGATTACTAATTTAATTATCTATAAGAGAGCGAATTTTTTAAAAATATCTTTTATTTAATGCGATTAATCTAAAAAAAAAATTTATTTTTTTGAAAATCAAAAAAGGGCTTCTATAACTTGTCGATATTTTAAATAGCTTTAATTTTAAAAAATTTAAGGTCGATAGCTTCAAAATTGTGGCAGCTGGAATCTCCCAAAATTAGTACCCCGAGACGCGCACCTTAACTGAAATTTGACCTAAGGATATTTTATAAAAAAAAAAAAAAAAAAAAACGGCCCATTTTCATCCATTTTCTTTAATTGCGCCCATAACGTAAAAATATTTTTTAATTTATTCAAATGCAAATCACTTAATAGACCCCTTTCATAATTATAGGCACAATTAATAAATTTTTCATTTTACATATAAATCGCTTTTTAATCATAATATTTTAAACTTTTCTATTGCTTTTATTAGAAAAATTTATTATATCTTTAAACAATATTTTTTCTTCTAGTTTAAGCTTCTTTTTTTCTTCTTTTGTATTTGAGAGCTGTGTTGTTGTTGTAATTTTTTTCTTCCAAGTGAAAGAAACAATGTGGTCTCTGGTGAATCAAGCGGGATAGAGTGGGTTGGGCCTGTGGTGTGAGAGGAAAACGAAAGTCCTACTACTTTTTTTTTTTTTTTTTTTGTTTCATCGACCCCCTCCTTCTTTCCCGACACTTGCAACTCAACCTCGCTTAACGTCGGCTGAATTGAGACCAAACAAAAGTTTCTGCTGTTGTTGATGTTACTCTTTTTTTTTTTTTTTTCTTTTTCTCCGAGGGTAATAGATCTTTCCTCTTTTTTTGGTTAGGGAGAAGAAGAAATGCAGGTCGACTGTCGGAACTTATTCAGATCATTGTTCTGTTTATATACTAAATTTTGTTCAATTTCTTATTTTATTTGTCAGTGATGAATTAAAAAAAATTTTTTTATTAATCTAAACCAAAGATCTCTTTTTTTCTGCTTTTGAGTCAATCGCCTGCGTACTCCATATGTAAATCTTACTTAATTTAAACTTTTATTATTCTTTTTTGTAAAATCTTTTTAAAAATAAGTTGAAAATAGGCCTGTTTGTGATGTGGAAATTTTTTATTTAATTAATTTTTGAAATTCCTAAAGATTTTTCACTATAATCTATAGTGACATATGGGAACTAACTTTCTTTTTATCCTCTTCAGACTTCACCTCAAAATTAACTTGAAATAACAGGGAAAAAACGATCATAAAATCTTTCTACCCTTATTATATCTTCTTTAGAAAATAGTCTTAGAATTTCAAAGAATTCTGTAGAATCTTATCAGATTTTATTATTATTATTCAATCCCTTAAAAAGTTCAAAAATTGATCTTAGACCTCTATTTTCTAATATTACATAGATTTAAATATTTATTAATAGTAAATTACATCTCGCTCCTTTAGATACATAAAACATAAATAATTATTCAGTGGTGGTAGTAGTAGTAGTAGGTTCTTCATTTGGTGGAAGAGTAATACAAGCCATTTCTGTACAAAAAGCTGATGTTCCTTTGCTATTACATCCACAGCTATTGCAGTCAAGTTTGAAAGATGATGAGGGAATACAATACCCTTCAGTTCCTAAAAAAATTAACATAAATTTATTATAGATTTGTTCTATTAAAAACAAAATTTCCCCAACCTGAGTTAATGTTTTCATTTATTAAAAAGTATTGTTCCTAACATTGTTATTACAAAATAACCCTCAAACTTGTCCTTGCCTATCAATTTCAGATGTCTCGCGATTTTTTAGTGAGCTTATTTATCTTCTCTCTATTGATCTCATGTCATAAGCATGAAGTGCACGATTTTTCTAAAGAGTTTGGTTGAATTTATTAGTGTCATATCGTAAATAAGAAATCAAATAATTTTTTAAAATACCCTTTTCGACTGCAGAGGCTTTTAGGATAATTATACCAACGGGTTAAGTTTAGTAAATTTACTCCCTCTAATTTCTTACATTCTATTTTATTCTAAATAATTCTGAATAATTCACATCATAATAGTAACAGTATATCTTCAAAAAACCGGGGAAAATATATACAATTTTAATATAAATATTTTAAAAAGGTTAAAGAGTTTATTTAAATTAGATACATAAAATATAAGAATTATTCAGCAGTGGTAGTTGTTTCTGTTGGTAGACAAGCCATTAGTGTACATATTGCGGATGTTCCTTCCCTAGTACATGAACAATTATTGCAATCAAGTTTGAAAGATGATGAGGGAATACAATAATCTTCGGACCCTAAAAAAGATTACAACATATTGGAGTTGGGAAGAATAAAACCAGCGTTGTCGAACACCTTTACACTTTTATTCAGGCAGACGTTTCGGTAACCATAACGGTTGCCATCTTCATTTCATTGGCACTGAAGATGGCAACCGTTATGGTTACCGAAACGTCTGCCTGAATAAAAGTGTAAAGGTGTTCGACAACGCTGGTTTTATTCTTCCCAACTCCAATCTCACATACCCAGCATACAACTTAAGATTACAACATATTTTTTGTAATATTATTTCTAGATAGTTTGATTAGATTCAAATAAGATTTTTTTATGAAATACTATCACTATCCAATTGTTTTGAAATCTTAACAGTTTCCTGTTGGTCTGTAGTTAAATTAACACTTTGATATTCTATTTGATTTGGTCCCACTAGCCCTCATCAAATTCTGTTAGTTCTAAAGTAGTGTAGATATTTTAAGGGGAGTAGAAGTGGCCGTCTAAACGTCCTTTGAAGAAAACTTTGACTTATTAAAAAAAATTATGAAAATTAATCTTTTTGTAATCAAGCAAATATAGAAAAACAAACTGTTACCATAATTTTAATTTTTTTTTTAAATTTAAAAATGAATTTATTATTAGGTCTGTTCGATTATAGCTCCCTGGACGCCCGAGGGCGTCCGGCGCATGCGTAGTGAGGAAGATCACATGCGCAGTAACGAAACGCAATAAGTACGCTTTTCCTTAATGCGCATGCGCCGGACACCCTGGGGCGCCCAGGGAGCTATAATCGAACATACCTATTATTATTAATTCACATATTAATTAAGAAGAAATTTAAAGTAAGTCTATATGATTTGTAATTAAAATAAAAGAAATTAAAAAACCGTCAAAAGGGTCGAGTTTATTGCCAATTTAGAAAATTTCTATTTATGGCTGCTCTCTCTAATTTCCAAGCCCATAATAAAGATTTGATTACTACGTTACTCCCTGGTTCATGAACTATATATGTACTTAATTCATTCAATAGATTCATTGAAAATTGTGGATTTCTATATAACATATACATACATACATACCGGTGCGGTTAATTATTCTGTAACTTGAGATTTTTTGTGAATCATATCCTTTCCCGGACTCTCCCAAACATGCATATAAAATTTGACTATATTTAGTTTCCCCGTCGATATTTTAGAATTCAAAATTGTGTTATTTGTAAATTATTATATGTATTTGACTGACTTAACCCAAGTATGTCATAATTAAATATTAATTATAGGCCAAAAGCTTCTTTTTTTAATCTTGTGTATGGGGGGGGTCCTCCGACAAATATTCCATCTCCTAGCTTTCTTGTTTAAGTAAGTGTTAAAATACAAACCTGCTTCTCCAATTTGAGTTGCTTTTCCACATTGATAATTTCCACTTTCATCAGACCATATACAAGTGGTTCCAGCCCATTCAATCGGTGGATGACATGAATCCTCTTTAAAGAAAAATTTTAAAATTTATAAATTTCAACATTCATAAATTTATTAAGTTTTAAATACCTGAAGCTGTTACGGCAAATATGAAAAAAAGGAAAGCAAAGGAAATAAACGCCTTCATGTTTGTTTAGTAAATGCTCAAATTCATTTGGCTAAAATTTATTTATTGCCTTTTATACATTTGTCCCTGACAATGAAAAACGATGTTGATAACATTATCGTGTTTTTTTTAATTATAAAGTAATAAACAATTAGGTATTTTCCCGAAAGAATTGTAGATTTCTTGGCTAATTGGAGATCTGGAGGAAAAATTTCGAAAAATAAATTTGTGACTTTATTATTTATTACAAATATAAATCATTTTTAGTATAGAAAATTTTTAAAACAAACGTGTCGGGTCATGAGACTCCTGCCAGGAACGAAGTGACTCACAACTTTTCTTCAACTCTGAATATAATTTATAATGAATATTATTTAAAAAAGGAAATAATTATTTATTTTAAAAATAAATAATTTTTTTTAAATAATGTAAAAGAGTATTCTCTAGTTCTGGTGGGGCCTCGCCTTCTGCCGGCGCTCGGGGGCTGTAACTATTTTTGTTACTGCTGCTTTTTGTTGCGTGACGTTTTCTGCAAATGTAAGCCTCGTAAAAGAACCCCAAAAATGTGATAATTATATTAAAACTTTTTATGATAGAGAACAGGATACCAGATTTCATCATTTTATACAGGGGCGTAAATAACACCTTCGCAAATGCGAGGGGCGCAGCAGGCCAAGGGGCGCAGAGACCTCGTCAGGAACAATTTAGTTCCGCAAACAAATTATTTTTTGCATGGCGGAAAAAATTTCGTGTCCCTAAAAAAAGATAAAATGATTACCATGAGAGGGGAAAAAATTTTTCACCGTGCCGGAACAATTTGGTTCCGCGAAAAAAAAAATTCGTTTCGGGCACCCCCTCCCCCCTGAAAAAAATGATATATACGCCCTCCGGGAGGGGGGCATCATTCTTGTTCCTGCGCAGGGGGGGGGGCGCCAGTCAATGTAGTTAGGCCTATGTCTCTGCTTTTAAAATAAGAAATAACAACAAATCACTTCAAAAGAATAATAATTATTTGTAAATTAAACGTTAGCTAAATGTATAATTTAAAATCCAGCGCTGGACTTTGATTGATAAATGCAAATAATTTGTGGGCATCGATTCAATACTGTTTTATTTCCGGACTGAGATTGAGTTGATTCCCTCTCACCTAAAATAAACCAATCAAAGAGGTCGTTCAATTTTTGTAAATTTTTCAAACGATACTATATAATGAGAGATAATCGACCACTACCTAAAAAATGTCCACAACGATAAAATGATGTTTATTTAAAACCTCTGAATCCACCAACATCAGCAGTGAAGATTTAATCTATAAAAAAAAAATCTCTCTCTGATAATATAATGATAAAGAGTTGAGTTTGTTGCGACAAGGATCAAATTTATAGCAGATTTCACAAGAAATTTGATTTGGATTTTTGATTCGACAAAAAGAAATAACACCACGGAAAGAAAAAAAAATCCAATCATCCATTTAATAAATAAAAATAAATCAAGATAAATATTAAATTGAATTATTTGGAATAACTGTATTAAATTTTTTTGAAATATTTAATTTCCTCCCTTAATAAATATAAACAATGGAAATTTGTATTTTTTTTTAGCTAACGAACAAATTCTCAAAGCGCTAATATATTAACTATCCGAGTTTTCTAGAATAGACCAATCGTGTTAAATCTCCTTAGATATTAACAATAATCGAAAAATTTATTAGTTATTCGAGATGGTTATCGCTTGAAAAAAGATTTATTGTTATACAATTATATTTGGATCCGCAAAATCATATAAACCAGGGTCTGCAACCCAAACGATCTTGCGCGCCAAAAAAAAATTGTAAAAACAGAAAAATCTGACACTAGTAATAGTGTAAATTTTTTACATCAGACACTAGTATTAGTGAGTATAGTATTTGTACTCTTTCATATAGCTTGAAACAAATAAATAACTTGATTTTTATTAAAAAAATAAAATTTGTTTTGTAATTAAATCATTTTTTTCATAAGGAGGTTCACGAAAAATTTTTAAAACCTCATACCGGGGCAAATGGGCAAAAAAGTTTGAGAAAAGCTGAACTAGACATCTTTTTGGGGGAACTATAATGAGTTATTAGCATATTGGGATTGCACTAAATAATGTATTTTTTTTTTAATTATATTATAAAATATACTTATTTTATAAAAGTGTGGATGAATCTCCCGGGCCTCTGGTTGCCGCCCCTTCAGATATAAACCGATCTCTTTACTAATTACCCCTTCCTTGTGATGATTTTGATTAGTTAACCGAAACAGAAAAGATTTATTAAAGCATTCATACGAAAAAAAAAAGAGAAAGGTCAGTTAGAGCGTGAAAGAATTTGATTTTCGGTTTAACTGTAGTTTATTTGTAAAAATTACAACCTTTCGGCCACTCATTCAGTGACCTTCTTCAGGTACGATTCAGCTAAGATTATAAAGGTTGTCAAAGAGGTAACAACCTTTAAATTCTTAGCTGAATTGTACCTGAAGAAGACCATAGAATGAGTCTCCGAAACGTTGTAATTTTTACAAATAAACCACAGTTAAACCGAAAATCTAATTCTTTTACTAATGATAACAAATGTGAAAGCCTAAACTAAAAAAAAAAAAAGTTAGAGACGCCTGGAAATAGTGAGGACACTGATGGTCGTCTTGCTTTTTCGCTTGCCGAGATTCAAGGGGCACGAAAATATTACAAATATAAAAATTCCATTTTTAATTCACACATATCTAGATTCTAGAGCTTGTTTGTCAAAACAAATTGAAATTGAAATAGGAATCTTCAGCAAACCGAAATTCAGAAATCTCCGAT
>JAKCPI010019263.1:0-10480 GCA_023213315.1 Euborellia annulipes | reverse complement strand
TTTTTAAAAACAATCAAATAATCACAAATAGAAAATGCATGGGTGGGACTTAATATTGTCCCTCACTGTACCGTACTGTCGGAAACTAAATATATGTCGACACAAAAAATCTCATGTGACAAGCACAGAACACAACTTTCGATTACCGAAGGTAATAGAAAGTTGTGTTCTGTGCGACCACTCACACCAGATTTTTTTTATTTGTTTTAAGCTCTCTCTAGGCATCTAAGGCCAACTTCCTGTCTTGAGCGAGAAAAATATATTTCAATTTGACTACCAAATATTGAAAAAGGTCTTTTTCGACATCTTAGGCCATTAAGAACCTGTCTTTATTTGTTTTATTGATTTCAATTGAAATAAATTTCTCGCCTGGGACGGGGTGCGAACTCTTGACCTTTGATACCAGAAGCTAATGAGTAAAGACCGGACAAAAAAGCATAAAAAAATGAAAAAAAGTGCTTAAAAAAGCATAAAAAACTTGAATAAAAAGTTGTTAAATAACCATAAAAGTTGAAAAAAAGCATCTCATAAGCAATTTTTACTCATACCAATGGCGTATACAAATTCTTTTTTTTTAAAGAAACTAAATTTATTCCGCCCCGCCTTGCGAAAAATTTTGTTTTTGCGGAACCAAATTTTTTCACCCTGTGGGAAAAATTTTTTTACAATGCTATAATTTTTCGCACTGCGGGGATTTTGAAATTTTTTTTTTTTTGGGGGGGGGGGGGGGGCGGGCCCCGCTCCCTCCTCTTATACACGTCCTTGGTGTATGCGTGTGTGAATGGGAAAAAGTGTGTTTTTTAATTAAAAAAAAAAAATAAATAAATAAATATTCGTAAAATAATTTCAAATAAGCACGAAAGGGAAAAAAAGCATGAAAACTCAAAAAAAAAAGCAAAAAAAGCATAAAAAATACAATCTCACTGCACTTAGTTTTTCCTAATTCGTATAGAAATTAAATATCTAATGGTTGCTTATAAAATTGAGCAATAAGCATTTTGCTTAAAATCCGGTCTCTACTAATGAGCCATAAGTCAAGGGCAAAAAAAAAAAAAAACACCTTAAAACAAATTAATAATAATTCTGTTGTAAATTACATTCTGATGTAGTCTATTATAATCGATAACTAAATATTTCACCATATAGGCTAGCTACTACATGTGTCGTTAGCCACACAAAAAATTTATTTTTTTAATATTCAGTGAGAATTCATTGATTGAAAATTAAATGACTAGAAAATTAATTTCCTTTCTATTGATTGATTTTGAAAAATTTACAGGAAAATGATATTAAAAAAAATAATTTATTTCTCTTTTTGTTCTGGTGCGTGAATTAAAGCGGAATTTTTTTCTTTTTAAATTCTTTCAAAGCCACCCTGGCTAGACGCCGAAGGCGGGAGGCGCGGCTAGTACATAAATATTTCTCTATATATTTCCTATGGGAGAAATCGTAACCTTACCTAAGCGACAAAATTTATTTCAATTATATTGGATACCAATCAATTGAAATAAATAGATACGTGGTCTAAATGGCCTCCGATGCCGAAAAAGAACGAATTTAAAAAAGCATACAAATTTTAATTTCAAAATTCCAACAGGAAGTTGCCCAAATAGACCGTGACAGGCAGACGGACATTAGTGAATTTTATATATAGATATTTTTTTATCTCTTAGATATTATATAGAGATTAATTTTCCTTTATTTTTATCTCCAGTGGATGAGGGGAAGCGCCTCCTCTTATCCCAGGAAAATTATTGTTAGGATTTAAGGCTTTAAAGAGAACCCCATTTTGAAAAACAATATTGTCTAGTAAAATTTGTGTAGAAGAAATGATAAAAAATCTGGTGTGACTGGCGCACAGCACACAACTTTCTCTTACCTTCGGTAATCGAAAGTTGTGTACTGTGCTTGTCACACCAGATTTTTTGTGTCGACATGTATTTAGTTTCCGACAGTAGGGTACAATTGAATTCAAGATGTAAAATTTATAAGTATGGGAAAATATTTATATTTTGATACCATGGCAACCATTTCTCCTATCTTTTCTATGGAGTACAAGAGTAAAGTGGTCTTCAGAAGATTTCAATCACAAAATGAGAATATACATTTTATAGAGAATCTAAAAAATAATTGATTTTTGAATTTAAAAAAAAAATCGTTGGAGCAAATTTTGAGAAAATCGAAAAAAACTGAAAAAGTGCATCAGTAAAGTACTAGTACTCTTTGGCCGATTTTGATTAAAAGCTTCGTGTCACGTCCCATGGGGGTGCCTAACTTAAATATAAAATTTCAACTTCCTAGCTCTTTTCGTTCTTGAGATATTTTGTTCACAGACACACAGACACACAGACAGACCATGTCGCGAAAATCACTTTTTTGGATTCAGGGGACCTCAAAACGTGAAGATCCATCAAAATCTCGACATCGAATTTTTGACATGAATCCAATACTTTCTCTCTCTATATATATATTACATATATACATAGGTAAGAGAAAGTAAAAAATTAAATTATTGAAAAAAAAAATAAGAAAATTCCATAACAAATAATAAATAAAGACTGAGAGAGGTTAAAAGTCAAAATTAAATTGATCGATTCTTTGATTAAATAATTGAATCATATTTGTTTACTTTCCTGAACATTTCCTAACATTCAAAGCGATATTTATAATTATTTGAACTACTGTATATTTTTACTTTCTCTTATTTAATAATAATAGGCACAACACTCTGTGGGTTTCGACTCCGATTTTTCTTAAGATGTTTCTTCCTTCTTAAGTTTTATATATATGACTAGAGACCGGACAAAAAAGCATAAAAAAATGGAAAAAAAAGTGCTTAAAAAAGCATAAAAAACTTGAATAAAAAGTTGTTAAATAAGCATATAAGTTGAAAAAAAGCATCTAATAAGCAATTTTTACTCATACCAATGGCGTATACAATTTTTTTTTAAAGAAACTAAATTTATTCAGAGCCCCGCCCTGCGAAAATTTTTTTTTTTGCGGAACCAAATTTTTTCACCCTGCGGAAAAAATTTTTTTTACAAGGCTATATTTTTTCACACTGCGGGGTTTTTGGAAAATTTTTCTGGGGGCGGCCCCCCCCTTATATACGTCCCTGGTGTATGCGTGTGGAATGGGAAAAAAAGTTTTTTAATAAAAAAAAAAAAAAAAATTATAAATATTCGTAAAATAAGTTCAAATAAGCACGAAAGGGAAAAAAAGCATGAAAACTCAAAAAAAGCAAAAAAAAGCATAAAAAATGCAATCTCAATGCACTTAGTTTTCCTAATTCGTATAGAAATTAAATATCTAATGGTTGCTTATAAAATTGAGCAATAAGCATTTTGCTTAAAATCCGGTCTCTATATATGACGTTTCGTACTTCGAGTGTGACTGGCGCACAGCACACAACTTTCTCTTACCCTTCGGTAATCGAAAGTTGTGTACTGTGCTGGTCACACCAGATTTTTTGTGTCGACATGTATTTAGTTTCCGACAGCCTAGGGTACAATTGAATTCAAGATGTAAAATTTATAAGTATGGGAAAATATTTATATTTTGATACCATGGCAACCATTTCTCCTATCTTTTCTATGGAGTACAAGAGTAAAGTGGTCTTCAGAAGATTTCAATCACAAAATGAGAATACACATTTTATAGAGGGTCCAAAAAATAATTGATTTTTGAATTAAAAAAAATCGTTGGAGCAAATTTTGAGAAAATCGAAAAAAACTGAAAAGTGCATCAGTAAAGTTCTAGTACTCTTTGGCCGATTTTGATTAAAAGCTTCGTGTCACGTCCCATGGGGGTGCCTAACTTAAATATAAAATTTCAACTTCCTAGCTCTTTTCGTTCTTGAGATATTTTGTTCGCAGACACACAGACACACAGACAGACCATGTCGCGAAAACCACTTTTTTGGATTCAGGGGACCTCAAAACGTGAAGATCCATCAAAATCTCAAGATCGAATTTTTGACATGAATCCAATACTTTCTCTCTATATATATATTACATATATACATAGGTAAGAGAAAGTAAAAAATTAAATTATTGAAAAAAAAATCTGGTGAAACTGGCGCACAGCACACAACTTTCTCTTACCCTTCGGTAAGAGAAGTTGTGCACTGTGCTAGTCACACCAGATTTTTTGTGTCGAGATATATTTAGTTTCCGATAGCACCTTAGTTTCAAACTTGCATTTTAAATGTTGATTGCTTGAAATAAACTATGGTTATTTTTCAAAATTTTAATCTAACCGAATATTTGGACGTCATTTTATACACAATATAGATTCGTAAATAAATACAAAATTTCATAAGAATTGGAAAAAAAAATTTTAAATGCGTAAAAAGTTCCAAAGGGGACCCCCTTTTGAATCGAAATTAACATACAAATCCCTATAGGAAATTAACATTGGCCAAATGCGAAGATAAGGTGGAAAAATTTAAAACGCGTAGAAAGAGAGAAGATAGTTTTGTGAGAGAGAGAGATATGTTTTCTCCGAAAAAAAAAATGGGCGTTTAAATAATAATTGATTTTTAATCTAATAAAAAGAAAAAGATTTAAATTCGGTTACCATGGCAACCATTTATTTCTCCTATCTTTCCTATGAAGCACAAGAGTAAAGTGTGCTTCAAACAATTTTGAGGGCAAAACGAGAATATACATTTGAAAGAGCATCTAAAAAATAATTGATTTTTGAATTTTAATCAAAATCGTTAGAGCGAATTTTGAGAAAATCGAAAAAAACTGAAAAAGTACATCAGTAAAGTACTAGTACTTTTTGGCCGATTTTGATTAAAAGCTTATTTTGTCGGTCCCGGGGGTGTTTAACTTAAATATAAAATTTCAGCCTCATAGCTCAATTCCTTCATGCTTAAAATTGAACACACACAGACACACACACACACACACACACACACACACACACACACACACACACACACACACACACACACACACACACACACAGACAGACCATGTCGCGAAAACCACTTTTTTGGATTCAGTTGACCTCAAAACGTGAAGATCCATCAAAATCTCGACATCGAATTTTTGACATGAAACCAATACTTTCTCTCTCTATATATATTACATATATACATAGGTAAGAGAAAGTAAAAATTAAGAAAATTCCATAACAAATAATAAATAAAGACTGAGAGAGGTTAAAAGTCAAAATTAAATTGATCGATTCTTTGATTAAATAATTGAATCATATTTGTTTACTTTCCTGAACATTTCCTAACATTCAAAGCGATATTTATAATTATTTGAACTACTGTATATTTTTACTTTCTCTTATTTAATAATAATAGGCACAACACTCTGTGGGTTTCGACTCCGATTTTTCTTAAGATGTTTCTTCCTTCTTAAGTTTTATATATATGACGTTTCGTACTAATTTATTTGAACCAGTTGACGTTATATTGCTAGTCATATAGATTTTTTGAATATTCAGAGATTTTATATTTTTCAAAACTCTTAAATCTTTTTCTATCTATTTCTTTCTCTTACCTCTAATATATCTTGAATTCTAATATATCGGCGGAAATTAAATACATGTCGACTCGAAAAATCTGGTGTGACAAGCACAGAACACAAACGTTGTGTGCTGTGCTACAGTCACACCATATTTTTATAAGTCTCTCCGACTACTGGGTTGAGGAGTCTCTTTTGTTGTTTTGCTCTTATTTATAAAACCTATCGTAGATGAAAATAAAAAGCACTCAAAATGAAGAGAAGGTTCTCATATCTTAACGGCGCCATGGCCTAATGGCTGACCTAACTGCAATTTCATAAAGACAAAATAAACAAACATGCCAGAATTTTTAAAATACGATAACAAAAAAAAAAATCTCTAACAAGGGTGGAGGTCAAAAAAAATACCTGGACAAAAAAATAAAGATCGCAATTACAAGCTTTTAACTTGTTTTGTTCAGACAATTCTTTAATAAAATTATACTATTTTCAAGAGAAAGTTATTTTTTAATAACACCAAATTTGGCATTCTCTTAAGGTGCGCGTCTCGGGGTGCTAATTTTGGGAGATTCCAGCGGCCACAATTTTGAACATATCGATCTCAAATTTTTTAAAATTAAAGCTATTTAAAACATCAACAACTTATAGAAGCCCTTTTTTTGATTTTCGAGGGGTGGGAGGGGGGGGCGATAGAACTTTCTGAGTCTGAAATACCATTTTTCAATTATTTACATCCTAGAGAACCGTCATTTTTAATTTTATTAAAATCGATAAGGGGGGGGGGGTTGGTTTCCTATCCCTAATTTGATATAATGAAAGCCTAAAAGCACCCCCCCCCAAAAAAAAAGATCCCAAAAAAAAATTTTTTGGGGAAAAAAAAAAAAAAAAAAAAAAAAAAAATTTTTTTAAAAAAAATTTTTTTTTTCCCGAAACAGGTGGGCCGAAATGTTTAAAATTTTCCCCCTACCCATAATATTTTCTACCCATTAAAAAAAAAACTCCATGAAAATCGGCCCACTAGTTTCAGAGTCTATGCGAAAAAACCTGGTGTGAGTCTCTGATGACGTCACACGCGACATGCTAATAGATAGGCGAAAAAATTCGAGTCGATGTAATAAAAGTTTCACTTTAAAAATTGATTACATATATTTTGACTTAATAAATACTTGGGCATGGCCACGGAACCCAGTTTGAATAACGCTGCTTTACTCGTATATCAATAGGCCCGGGCCCCTCTCGACAGAAACAAATTATTATAATTTTTTTTCGTTCAGAATTCTTTATAAATTAAAACCTCTTTATTAATTAAAACTTATTTAAATTTCTAGTAATAGTAAAACGTTTTCCCTTGTAATTTATTATCTGACTGCTAAAGATAAGAATCAACCTAAAAAAATGAGAAAGAAGAAAATAGGAAGGTCTTTACTCTTAGCAATTCCCAGAATTGTTAAAAATTGCCTTGAGTGTGGTGCATATTTAATATTTATTCATTAATTCAGCAACCTTTAGGAAATAGAGGGCTGAATGATGTAGAAAAATTTCAAAATTTTTTTTTTGAAAATTATTATAAATAGCCTATATCTTATTAATAGTTTACGAGATCTATTTATTTGAATAATATATTAATATTTGTTTGATTAGGATTGACAAGTCCCTATGACTTGTTGGTGGACCAAACCCCTGGCCCCCGGGAATCAAACCCGGGACATCGGTTTGCTTTTCTTTGGATCAGCCCCCGAATTCTTGACCTCACTAACAAGTCATTTAACAATTTGAGTAGGATGTTCTCGGTAGGGTTGGTGTGGTCAAGGGTCCGGTGGACTGGTGCAAAGGGAAGCAAACCGTTGCTCCGAATAAGCTGAAGGTTCCGGGATCGGTTCCTGGGGGCCAGGGAACATAAATGTGAAAATGAAAAAATATTTTTTACGGCTCAAATTTCTTTATTTATACCCTTAAAAGAGTCTGTTGCTTCATCTTCTAATTTATGTATTCCACATTTTCCTATATATTGACTATGATAACCACGAATGATCCTTCAATCATAACATGGTCCAGCATTTTTCTACCCGTAAAAATCGAAGTGAAATATTTTTCTTTAAAAATTTTTCTTCCAAGCGCCATTAACCTAAATCTGAGATAGGGGGCAAATTGTAAACAAACCCAATGACAGTGACTTTTTTCTTGTTTTATACCAAAAAATCTTTTTGACTGTCACACCAGATTTTTCGTGTCGAGATATATTTAGTTTCCGCCGATATATGAGAATTCAAGATGTAAAATTTATAAGTATGGTTATATTTTGTTACCGTGGCAACCATTTCTCCTATCTTTCCTATGAAGTTTAAGAGTAAAGTGGTCTTTAGATGGCAAAATGAGAATATACATTTTAAAGAGCATCTAATAAATAATTGATTTTTGAATTTTAATCAAAATCGTTGGAGCGAATTTCGAGAAAAAAAAAAAAACTGAAAAAGTACTATTACTTTTTGGCCAATTTTGATTAAAAGCTTATTTTCACGCCCTTGGGGGTGTCTAACTTAAATATAAAATTTCAACCTCATAACTCAATTCCTTCATGCTTTAAATTGAACACACACACACACACACACTCAGGCAGACATACCATGTCTCGAAAACGACTTTTTTGGATTCAGGGGACCTCAAAACGTGTATATTCATCAAAATCTCGTCATCGAATTTTTGACATGAATTCAATAATTCCTCTATATATATATTTTTTATATATAGAGGTAGGAGAAAGCATAAAGTGAACAGAAAAAGTAGATCGTTTTTTTCCTACAAGAGACCTGGCGGTCTTATCTCAATTTCGATCATAATTGCGCTTAATTCCTTCAATCATAACATGGTCTAAATATAGTTGGTATTGCATTTTTCTACCATAAAAATCGAAGTGAAACATTTTTCTTTAAAAGTTTTCACTTGTCCTATTCCTGCAGGGGGGGGGGCAGACATTTTTACCCTCTCTAATTTCAAGTATAACTCCAATTAAAGGAGGGAATTAATTACCCCCTTCCCCATTATATCTGCTTTTGGATGAGCTAGTTGTTCAGTTTATATTTCGTTTTTGTTTTTTTACGAATATTTTTATCTCTTGTCTTTTATTTCGTCTTCAATGTTTGGGTGTCTGTGTAAAAGTGCTTTACATCATATTTAGATAAGAAATTAAAACAAAATACGAAGCCTCCCATTAAACGTTGCAAATTTTTTTAAAAGGAATTTCCATTATGGTTTAATGGTGATTCCATCTCTCTTGTTAATAATTACTTTCCATTTTATAAAAGAACAATACGATACGAGGATGATAAGTTTTGAATTTAAGTATTATAATAGTCTACTAAATGCAGAGATGCTTTTTCGAAATTATTATAATTTTATTGCTGATAATTATATTTCTCTTTAGACTTAAAACATTAAAAATCTTTAATTAGCCATATTTTAAGACTTAAATTCAGATTAAGGAGGATAATAAGATACAAGGGGAAACACAAATTTTTGACAAAATATAATTAAAAAAAAAAATCAACTTATAGTTTTATTTACTTTCTCTTACCTCTATATATATGTTAATATATAGAGAAAGTATTGGATTCATGTCAAAAATTCGATGTCGAGATTTTGATGGATCTTCACGTTTTGAGGTCCCCTGAATCCAAAAAAGTGGTTTTCGCGACATGGTCTGTCTGTCAATTTTAAACATTAAGGATTTGAGCTACAATGTTGGAATTTTATATTTAAGTTAGACATCCCACCTACGGCGTGAAAATAAGCTTTTAATCAAAATCGGCTAAAAAGTACTAGTATTTTACTGTTGTTTTTTCGATTTTATCAAAATTCGCTCCAACGATTTTGATTAAAATTCAAAAATCAATTATTTTTTAGATGCTCTTTGAAATGTATATTTTCTTTCTGTCATTGAAATCTTCTGAAGATCAGTTTACTCTTGTACTTCATAGGAAAGAGGAGAAATCGTTGCCATAGTAACAATATATAAATATTTTCCCATACTTAAAATTTTAAATCTTGGAATTCGAATGTACCCTACTGTCGGAACTAATCATATAAAAAAAATCTGGTGTGACTGGCGCACAGCACACAACTTTCTCTTACCTTCGGTAATCGAAAGTTGTGTTCTGTGCTTCTCACACCAGATTTTTTAAGTAGATTAGAGCATTTGTCTTAGTTTTGAAGATAACACACTGAATGTCGAAATACGCATAAAAAGTTCATACTAATAAATAATACAGCATATATTGAAGTATAACTTTATGCTTTTAATTTAATTCAAATAATTAAACTTTTCGGATATTTATACAATAAATATCGCTAATGTAAATTAGACCCCATGATTAAGAGCTTAAATTTAATTCGTCTTATTTAGAAAAAATTAATAGGGTCTCGAGGGTCGGTAAAAAATATTAATATCAATATTTGCAGTTAATTTTTATTTAACTTTGTAAGTAATCAACGCCTAATGTCAAGAACAAAAACTGTTTATATTTTTTTCGTCAGTATCTTTTTAATCAAATTATAATTAAAGTATTAATTTAAGCTAATTTTAACTTTAAACCCACAAAAGTTTTGATTGTTTCTTTGTTATTTCCTATTAGTCATAATTATTCACATCGGATTTACCTTCAC
This sequence comes from Euborellia annulipes, assembly GCA_023213315.1. NCBI lineage: Eukaryota > Metazoa > Arthropoda > Insecta > Dermaptera > Anisolabididae > Euborellia > Euborellia annulipes. The sequence goes on along the minus strand of JAKCPI010019263.1, from coordinate 338 downwards.
TATTTAAGGAAAATAAGTTAAAGTCTTATCAATGAAATTATGATGACCTCATACTATTTTAACTAATCTATACTAATTATTAGTTCGCAAAAATAATTATCTTAAATAACGCGTCATTTAAATTTATTTTAATTTCTCTTTTTATCCATTTAAATAATTAATAAATAGAGGCTGCATCCTCTTGTTATTTGAATTATCAACATTTTTCTTTTTTTTTGTTTGTTCTTCGAGAGAAAGCCGACATAAAAATTCCAATGACCTACAAAAATAGCATTCCCCTTTTGTTTATCCCTGGTGCAACGGGCACGGAGACACGCACCAATACCGGTAGCTCAATG
>JAKCPI010019262.1:0-23497 GCA_023213315.1 Euborellia annulipes | reverse complement strand
TAGTACATCGTAAGTCATAATAGAATCTAAATTTTTTTTTAAATAAAATTAAAAATTTGAATGCCAAAATTCCTTATTATAATTTAGTCGTGACCTATCATAGTTTATAATTGGATTAAGTTAATAATTTAATTGCCAAAAAATAATAAATGAGTGACTTTTGACTCGAGCAGTTTTTCACGTAATATAGAACTGGCAACATTGCATTCATCAACTATCTATTTTAAATCTTAAACGCCTTAAATTTTATTTTATTTAATATATTACAATGTTTAATGCAAAATCAGTTTAAACACAATGGACGATTTGCGAGAAAAAATATTGTAAAATTGAAAAAAAAAAATGTATCTGACATAGAGATAAGACACTTATGCTATGCGACGTTGCCAGGCTGGTCTGACTCGAGAATTCATTATTTTTAAATATTAGCGACTGTCATTTTGGAGAATTTTTTGACTTTCTTGTTAAAATATCTTTAAAAGCGGTCGGCAGAAACTTTTGGTTTTATTTTTAACGTATTCCTCGGAAGTGAATTAATAAAATGTAAGTTTTTTTGTTTTTGTATCATTTGCACAGATGCCTATATAATTCGATAAGTGTGCGTTTCGTCGTTATTCCCCATAGGCTACATGTTAAATTTCAATTTTTTAAAAAATTAATTACACGATAACCCTGTGTCAGATCTGCTTCAAAATTTTATTTTATACGTATTTGATAGTGATTAATAACATATTAAAAATTAGCTTTTAATCTACCAAAGTGCTTTAATGTCCGAACAACCTTAACATGTTACTTTTATTTCAAAGCTATATCAAAATTATAACCTTACTTTTTAGGTTAAAGACGCCATTTTTATTTTAAAATATTAAAGGTACCCCTAGACATGACATTAATTTTTAACACTATTTACTAAATGTTTTGAATAGCATTTTTTAACGCTGATTGTTTTTACATTACTTTTCAACACCCATTTGTTTATTTTAAATTTTAACGTCTGTTTTTAGAGAATAGACCTCGAATACGTGTCATCATAAGTAACTTTACAACACTTAAGTGAAAGTGCTAAGTGTATTTATTCCTTTTTTACAATTCATAGTGTATCAACGAGAGACTACGGCTTATAGTTTAAATTAAATATATTAGTTTTCCGGCCTTTTTTTTGTCCCTATAAATTGCACTCTCTCGATTTCTCCCTCGCCGTCGGGGCGCCGGAGTTTTCCCCTTCTTGGGTAGTTTTTTAATCAAATTCAAATGGCGAAAAAAAAAACTTATAAAAATTTCCAATTGGTAATATAATATATTTTTCGGCATCTTAGGCCGGGCATTCAAATTCCGATAGGATTTGTGTTAAAAGATGAAAATAAATGCCAAAACAAATTTTTTTGTAACATATGACACAAAAAAATATATTTTCTTAAAAACACCCTGTAGTTTATAAATAATAAATATTAATATTAATAGAAGGAGTAAATATTAAAATATTTAGGATGTTCCATTTGATTGAACTCAACAAGTTGGTGTGTTGATAATTTATAATTGACATTTGGAAAATAAATATGATGGATGATTTGAATTTTCTCGGGGACAAAATGATCGCCAGGTAGCTAGAAAAGCCAGAACAAAAAAAAGAAGCCATTGACGCAGACATCAACAGCACTTTATTAGATCACATCCTCAATAATATTTATTTTAATTTAATTACAATAATTGTCGAAGAATGTGCTAATTAAATAAATTATACATCAAGATCGAGCTTTTCTTTCAAAGTAGAGGCAATAAAAAAAGTGAATTTAATAAGTATAATAAAGGTTAGTTATCACATAAACGAAAATTTCATTCATGTAAGAAATTATATATATCTTTAAATATTCCAGGGAATAATTAGTTATCGAATATCTTAAAAAATAAAAAAAATAAAATAATTTTAGTGCGTGACTTAAAATTTCCAAGATTATATAATTACTTTTTTTTATTTTATTACACATGATTTTTTGAATATTTAATTAAAATATTTTAAAAGTATATTTATTATTATTATGTGTTAAATTTTTAATACTAATTTTTTTATAAAAATAATAAATATTTAATAGCTTCGCTGGAGTTCTTTTTGAAGAAGATAATTAATAATTATAGTTATAAAAGTTGTCCTTTTTGACGAATTTGTGCTAAAAAGATAGGTATTAGCCGGGAGGCTCTTTTCCCTCCCTGATGACGTATTTCACAACACTGCCACTGGTGACGGTAGAAGCTGATTGTTGCATGTATCCCCTCAATGCGCTTGAAATTTTTGCTCATATACAGTCTACCTATAGTCTAATAAATACTATTTTCGATTTAAAAATTGCCTCATTATTTTAAAAAATATTAATTCAATTGGGAAAAAAATTTCTCTTAGTTGCTTTAGTTCTAATCAACTAACTAACTTATCCGCCAGATAGCAAATTAACGATATAATGAATAAGAACACGAATTAAAAAAAAGAGTTATTTCTCATATAATTAGCTATCTGAGGTATAAGTAAAGTTTTGTGAAGTTAGTCTAATTTAACTCCTTATACCGATCTTTGGGTCTTACAAGGGGAGTGCATAACCTTGATAACACCGATTTGAACGAAAATTTTTTTATGTGTAAATTGATGAAAAACGAATTCTGTTAAAGCGAGAGAACGCGCTTCTCAACGGTTCGTCTAAAAAAAAAAAAATGTTAAAGATTTTGCCTGCATGCCTTAAGCCGTTACTAACAATAACATTTACAAAGGTCGCGATGGCTAGATCGGTAGGGCGCATTCTTTGTAAACAAAAAATCCGAGTTCGAATCTCGCCTTGTGCAACTATTTTTTTTTTGTGTAATTTATTTTATTTTTTTTTTTGTTTCAGAATATTTTTTAATATTAATAAATAAATAAAGTTTTTTTTTTTAATTATTGGCATTTAAATTTCAACATGTTCCATATATTTAAAGAAAATTCGAATGCTTTCTATCAAAAATATAATATAAGGAAATATTTAATATTATATAATTATTATTAATTGGACACATAAATAAATTTATAATAATATTTGTTTTAAACAGTTGGGTCGTTGATTTTCCTAACTTTGAACACGTTAAGACAATATTTTCAGCTTCATTTATTGCTATTAACTCTTCATTGGGGATAAATTTTTTCTCGGCAATCATTTGGAGAGTGTAATGGTACACAAAAAAAAAAGAAATAGTTGCACAAGGCGAGATTTGAACTCGGATTTTTTGTTTACAAAGATTGCGCCCTACCGATCTAGCCATCGTGACCTTTGTAAATGTTATTGTTAGTAACGGCTTAAGGCATGCAGGCAAAATCTTTAACATTTTTTTTTAGACGAACCGTTGAGAAGCGCGTTCTCTCGCTTTAACATAATTCGTTTTTCATCAAGTACTACACATAAAAAAATTTTCGTTCAAATCGGTGTTATCAAGGCTATGCACTCCCCTTGTTAGCTCAACTTGAACTAAAGACTTGGAAGTCATAATTATAAAGCTTATCCGGGGTAGCTAGTTAATTAGAACTGAAGCAACCCGCTCTTATAATGTCAAAGTTTCGAGTATAGGTCTTGCTCATCTTCAGAATCTCTGGTCGTTTATAAAATTTATTAGAACGAAACTTTATTATTGCATTTATTAGTTCTAATAATTACAATTTTAATTTAGAATTCAAAACATAAATACCAAAGTACATCCGAGCCCTTTCCGAAATTTATAAAATTTCTCCACGGTCTGTGAAAAAGTTAAAAAAAATATGGTGTGACTGGTCTCACAGCACATAAATTTCTCTTACCTTCGATAATCGAAAGTTGTATTCTGTGCTCTTCACACCAAATTTTTTGTGTCGATATTTATTTAGTTTCCGCCGATTTATTAAAATTCAAGATGTAAAATTTTTTTTTTTTTTTTTTTTTTTTAAAAAACATTCACACTTTTTTCTCATTCACACTCACACTCACACACACATTCACACTGTCTTTTCGGCAGCTCAGGCCATATAAGACATTTACGATAACCGTTATTTATGAATTTATATATATTAGGGTCCAGGCATTTTTATTTAAGCCATCTGGTATCCAGATGGCTTAAATAAAATCATCGGACTGCCTGGGGTCCGAACCCGCGACGTTTGGTATATGAGGTTAGCACGCTAACCTCTACACCACGCCCCGTGGGCAGATGTAAAATTTATAAACGGGAAAAAATATTTATATTTTGTTACCATGACAACTATTTCTCACATCTTTCCTATGAAGCACAAAAGTAAAGTGGTCTTCAGAAGATTTCAATGGCAAAATGAGGATTTACATTTTAAAGAGCTTCTAAAAAATAATCGATTTTTGAATTTTAATCAAAATCGTTGGGGCGAATTTTGAGAAAATCGAAAAAAAAAAAACTGATAAAGTGGATCAGTAAAGTAATAGTACACTTTGACCGATTTTGTTCAAAAGCTCCGTGTCACGTCCCATGGGGGTGCCTAACTTAAATATAAAATTTCCACCTCCTAGCTCTTTTCGTTCTTGAGATATTTTGTTCACAGGCACACAGACAGACCATGTCGAGAAAACATTTCACAGTCTCCACTAACTACCCATACATCAAGTAACCGATCCTTAGATGTCGAAAAAGACCTTAAACAAATAAAAAAAAAAATTTTAGTGATATACTTGTACACTATTAGTCAAAATCATTCAAATCGAATAATGACAACAGTACAAGTTTATTCTCATATGGAAAAAAATAGTAAACGCAAATGGAAACATGTTTTATTTGCTATACATATTTAAATAATAAAAATATTTGATTTCCCTACAAACAGCCTCTATCATAGATCTTTTTGTCATTCTAAATTATACATTTTATTAAGTAAAACAAAAAAAAAAAAAAAAACGGAATACATTTAAATAAACTTAATAAGATACATGTCAATAAATAATAATGATTTTCAATTGATTCAAATTTCCCTATTGCATAGAATAAAGTTAATTCAATTACCAAATGATATTACCTGTACGTGTTTTTCTACAATTACAACGAATTTTTATTGTCCAATAAAATAATAAATTTTTCCTGTTTTGGTAGCCATAATGAACCTAACACTTGGTTGCCACACCCAGGATGCCGGGTTTGAGTCTTGGTCAGTATCTCTCTGTTTGTTAGGCGATAACAGATAACGAGGAGAGCCTGAATCGTAAATGCATGTTCAGACTTAGAAGCATTCTAACGATTAAGGCCCAGGCCATATTTCACCTTATCAAACTTTTCAATCCAACATTAGAATCTATTGCCATACAGCTGGATTCTCAAAACACACAATCCCAATTAATATTTTATAAAATATCTTTTCTATATTGATTTAAATGATGGAACTTCTCATACCTTACTCATTTCCCATATTTCCCCCCTCCCCCAACAAATTAATCACCTCCGACTGCGTTTCTGTTATTAAACCTATTAGGTTAATACAACACTTAAAAAAGAGTTAAGGAGTCTTTTATTTTGTTTATGCATCAGTTATTATTATTATTATTATTATTTTGTAATATGTAATATATAATGAGAAAGTATTGGGATCATGTAAAAAATTCAATGTCAAGATTTTGATGGAAATGGAAATAGGCCTACATGTTTTGAGGTCCCCTGAGTCCAAAGTGGTGTTCGCAAATTGGTCTATGTGTCTGTCTGTGTGGGGATAATATAAAAAAAACATGAAGGATATGAGCCATGATGTTGAAATTTTATATTTAGTTTATGCGAACTCCTGAGGCGTGTCTTTTTGAACAAAATCGGCCAAAAAACACTACTTAGTGCTTTACTAAAGTAATTTTTTCTTTTTTTTTTTTTTCTTTTTTTCTCAGAATTGACTCTAACGATTTTGATTAAAATTTATAATTCAACTATTTTTTAGATACTCTTTAAACTGTATATCAGTAAAATTTTTTCCCTGAAAATTGTTTGAAGTAGACTTTATTGATAGTGAATTACAGTTTTTTCATATTCATTTTTCGGCTTTTCCTTTCATAGAGCCAATCCCTATGGGGATTTGGATGTAAATTTCGAGAGGGGGGCGTCTTTAGAACTTTTTACACATTAAAAAAAAAATTTTCTGAATTTTTGTATTTATTTACGATTCTCTATTGTAAATTGAAATTGCTGCAGCTTCTTTTCGTTGCACAGATGTTCGGTGTAATGAATAAAACAATTTATATATAAAACCTAATAAAATTCTCTATTGTATACGATTAAAATTTTTAAAAATAACCATAGTTTATTTCAAGCAGTCAATATTTAAAACACACAGAGCTTATGGAAATTTTGAATCAATTGACTTTTTTTTTTAAGCTATGAGATGATTAAATTTTCTTATGAAACACAAGTGGTCAACTAAGGTTCTATGGGAAACTAAATATATCTCAACACAAAAAAATCTGGTGTGACAGCACAATACTCAACCTTCAATTACCTAAGGCAAGATAAAGTTATGTGCTCTGCGTCAAATCACACCAGATTTTTTTGTGTATATTAGGAGAAAGTCGTGGGAATGTTTCAAAAATATAGCATTTTATTAGGTAATTAATTAAAATAATATTATTTAGAGCCCATTCATTGTTAATAAAAGTATCCACCCTCTGGGTGAATTTTATTCAAATTTGACACTTAGTTTTATTAGATTTGGTTAAATTTAATCATCTCATAGCTTATTAGAATAAACATAAAACACGTGTACTTCACAGGAGTTTATAATTTCCTCACACAAACAACATATGCTTTAAATATCTATATTATAGAGCTATAAAAGTGAAGCCTTTTAATTGATAAATTATTTATTATGGGATTTTTTTTCACTCCTAATTAAAACAGATTATATATTTTATATAAGGATATCTATGAATTAAAAAAAAAAGAAAAGTTTGAGTTTCAACACGCTATTAAAGTTCCTTGAATACTAATTTAACTTTATTATTTTCAAGTTCATTAACATATAAGTATTATTATTTTTTGAAAAATTAAAATTTTAAAAAATGGTCTAGGAGATGTTGATTAGAGACGAAAGATAAAGAAATTATGGAATTAAGATCTGGTGAAACGGTGAATACGGATCGCTACAGACAACAAATTATCAATCTGAATCATGCGTTGATCGAAAAACGGCCGGAATGGGCCCGAAGAAATGGAAAAGTTAGTCTTGCAACATGACAACGCGCCCTCTCATACCGCTAAACTGGTGAAGGACACATTAAAAGTACTTTATTGGGAAATATTATCACACCCGCCGTACTCTCCAGACCTCGCCCCGTCCGACTATCACCTTTTCGCATCGATGGGACACTCACTTGCAGAGCAGCACTTCGCTAATTTTCAAGAAGTCGAAAATTGCTCGTCGAAGAAAGAGAAAAGTTTTTTTGGGATGGTATCCATAATTTGCCTAAAAGATGGGCGAAGTGTGTAGAATCCAATGGTCAATATTTTCAATAAAGTAATTTTGAGATTCTCTGAAAATTAAGTGTTAGTTTTTTTATCGAAAAAACCGGCAAATTTCAACTAACACACCTGGTAAATTGATACTGGTGACCGTAGGCACTAGATTAAACATGATGATATTCTTGAAAAATGTATTTTTCAACCATCAAATAAAAAAATTTCAACCTCTTTAAATATTAATTTAATAGACTATATCAATTTTCAAAAAAAAAAATGATTAGTTTTTGTCAGAAATTGATTGACTGACTCGAGTTTTATGTTACTACGAATCACTTGACGTTATATGAATATTTAATCCAACCCACCAATCATTTATCAAAATGAACAGAGTATTTAAATTACGTTCAAACACATTTCATCATTAAAAATCTTAAACTAATCAGATACGTATTTAAAAAGCAATCCTTTGGTTTTTGCAACATACTCAAGAATAAATAAATTCATCATAAAGGAAACTCGTCACTGATGTAATAAATATAGCGAATAGGACTTAATCAGCTATAAAGATGTGCGTTTATAACGTATAAAACACTGACATTGGAAAATACTAACTTACAAGTTAATTGAAATACCTTAAAAAATGAAAAGGTTATTTTGCAAATTTTTATTTAATTATAAACAAATATAGATACCAACCTATATTTCTTTAATTTAAATAATTTATTCACGGATTGTATAAAAATTTTATGACACGTAATTAGCATATGAGTATTTTTGTGATATCATTAAAAGGGAAAGCGAATCTTACTTGGAAATTTTACTTTTTGTTTAATTTGTTTGTTGGATATTTAACAATTCCACTCTAGAAGAGTTCTTCTGGACTCGAGTAAAAATGATTAAAAATGATCGAGGGATCCACACGCCCGCAGTTAGTCTGCATAGTGAACCTTTAGGGACACACAGGATCTACACGCCCACACCAGGGACATAGATTTTTCTTCAGGTCCCTGGTGCGGGCGTGTGGATCCCTCGATCATTTTTAATAATTTTTACTCGGGGAGTACTAAATAATAAAATTCATTAAATGAGTTGGTTTTTTATATTGCCTATCTTTTACGAGCAAACAGGAATAAATCATCTCAATTTTCGATATTTTATTTTTGTCTATCAGCCATTTTGAATTGCAATTTTAGGTGGATTTATCTTTTACAAAATTTCATATATGGTATCCAAATTATTTAAATAAATATTAATCGGACTGCCTGGGATCCGAACCTCTTGGGTTTAAGATTATCAATATTGACATCTGTCATCATCTCTACCGTCTCGGTCATGGGGGGAGGAGGGTGGGATTATTTATTTCTTAATATTTATAAAAGATTTTTTTTTTTTAAATATTTTAAATAAACTTTCTTTTCATAATGGGCTTTGCTTGTCTTTCATTAAATAAATGAAATTTATATACTACGTATGAACAATAATATATATATACTTAGAAATAATAGGAACCTATTAAGGATCTAAAATATAAACTCTGAATAAAGCGCATTCATTGTTCTCTCTTCAAAGATTTATTGATATATTCCCAAAAAAAAAAAATGTTTATTTACTACCTATTTTCGCTAAACCACTATTATTCCTTATTTGTAAACAAAACAAATGACGAAGTTTTAATTAATTTCCCCCGACCCCACAATGACGTCATGCTGACACGTGGCTTGTTGCCAAAAACACCATTAAAGAACAAAGGACTCTAGCTTTAAATGATGTCCTCCGGTCGTTATTTTATCCTATTGTGTGATCCTTAATCCCTTTGAATGCAGCTTTTCGGTACTACGACGTTCTCTTCCGTCAATTGCACCAGCACGGCCATTTTTTTTATTGTCAAAATAGATTAAAGGATTAAATTGCTTAGCTTTTATCAAGGAAAAACATCATTGAATATAGCTATATTTTAATTATAATTTATCTATCTAAATTAGCATATAAAAATCATAATATTAAATTATGTCTTTGTTTGGAAGTTAATCTCTCTGGTCACAAAGAAAAACAAGAATTAATTAATCACCTGTCTAAACATTCAATTGTTGACTTTACAACTATGAAATTTGAATTTGTAATTAAATTAATAGAAGAGGGAGTGTTGACAAATGGTAATTTTAGTCACGGGGCGCGGGTTCGGATCCCAGGTACTCCGATGAATTTATTTTAATGATTTAATTGATTTGGATACCAAATGATAGATATAAATAAATGTACCGGACCTCCCCTAATATATCGTCTTTAATATTATGAGTATCGTTCAAGTCTATACGGCCTAAGATGGTGAAAAAACTTTAAAAAAATAAGAAATTTTTCATTAATTACGAAAAGTAGTTAATGAAATAAAATAATTTGATGTATCCTACTATTTTATTTGACTATTTTACTTTTTAATAAAATAGTATGAAATAATAATCTATTTATATAATTAGCTAATGTCCATCTGTCTGTCATTCTCTATTTGGGCAACTTTCCATTGGAATTTCGAAACCAAATTTTTTATGCTTAAGGAGGACCTTCAAGGGATTACAGGAAAATTATTTTCATCCCGAAATTTCTATAAATTTTTGAGTTATAAATTCTCAAAGTAACGATTTCTCCCATAGGAAATGTATAGAGAACAATTTATGTTTTCCTAGCATTTGTGTATTCTATGAACGTATACAAATCCTCAAGCCGGCACTGGATTGTAATATAGCAATGCTGAGGGGGGTCTAGGGGGTGTAGCCCCCCTGTCTAGACGTGAAGCTTTTTATAATTAAGAAAAGGCGAGGATCCACCGCGGGCGTGCCAGAGCCAACTGGCAGGGGGTGCAGGGGGCGAAGTCCCCCCGGCTAGGCGCGAAGCCCGCTGAAGGCGGGCGCCGCGACTAGTATAATAATAATATAATATAGCCTAATATGTTTTATAATAAAAATATTTAGGTGCTCACATCGAATGAACACCTAGATTATGAGTTGCCCGAGCTAAGGCATTTCTTCTTGTCCGCTAGTCTTTTCGTTTCACTCCCCATCAAGCCTCATGTTATATAACCTGCCAACTTCTCTTGCCAGCATTCATAATTTAAATAACTCAGAATTATTGGAAAAATTATGGAAAGAAATGAAAATTTATTTCTTTTTTTTTTACTTTCTCTTACCCTATACCGGGTGGGCCAATAGTGCGTGGACGGAAGTTTGTGGGCTTATTAACGGACATTTTTAAAATTTGTTGATCGCACATAATGTGGGGCCTTTAGGGCTACAAATTAAAAATATTTTTGTTCCAATTGCACCTCATATACAGGGTGACCCATATCAAAGTTATGTTTTTTTAAATGGAACGCCCTATATATTATTGCATATTTGGATTCTACGGCCAATTTTAGTATGAGTTTATGTCATGCAATGTATTCCAAACCAAACAGTTTAGCCGAAAATCGGGTTTTTGTGAAAAATCGACCCCAAAAACAACTACAGTCGATGTGGAGAATTTTTTGCGAAATGACCTCAAACTCACCTACGCCAAGTGCACCAAACTCAAGACGAAGTTTAATACGTACTCCTCTTTTCATGCTTATATAGAGGCGAATGAGTTTCATATTATTAACCATGAAGATGTCTGGCCTGATGGTATTTTGGTTAAACCTTATTTTGGGAAACTTCCTGCTTCGCCTCCAAAAAACTAAGTTACTTCATTGATCTCTACTATCAGAATGTACGTGGACTCAGGACGAAATGTGAGGACTTCTTTCTTCGATGCTCGGAAGATGCGCCGACCATTATATGCCTTACTGAAACCTGGTTGAATGAGACTTTCCACAATGCTGAAATCTTTCCAACTCAATATCAGGTATTTAGAAGAGATCGTAACAGTGCCATCACTCATTTGGATAGAGGAGGAGGTGTGCTAATAGCTATAAACTCTCTTAAATTAAACTACTTTGGGGAAAGAGCAACCGAGTTAGAATGTAAAAACTCCGTATGGGTCAAACTAACAAATTTGAGAAACCCATCTATCTATTTAGGAACTGTATATTTTCGCCCTAATTCTCCTTTCGAGGAATACAATGAATTTTTCAACAATTTTGAAAAATTTCCCTTTGAGGAGAATTCAAAAATTATTATAAGTGGTGATTTTAATTTAGAAATATTTGGTAATCTACAGAATATGCCATCTAATCAACTTTGTATGTTACTTAAACATTTTGTGGAATATAATGGGCTCTTTTCAAAAAATAAAATTCTGAACAAGAATGGCAAAACATTGGATTTGATTCTCACAAACTGTCCAAATGTTCTGGTTGATGATGCTTCCTCGCATCTATCTAAGGTTGATCTTTATCATCCTCCTCTCAATGTTACCTTAAAGATTAAAGATTCATCTTGTTTAGGCAAAAAAGCTCAAACTTGCAAAATTCAGCAATTTGACTTCAAAAAGGGTAATTATAATCACCTTTATAGCCTTTTGGCTCAAGAAGATTGGTCCATCTTATATAATGAATGCGATGTCAATAAAGCAGTTGAAATCTTTTATCATAAATTAAATACAGCCTTGAAAAGTAGTATTCCAACGAGGACCTATATCAAATCTTCCTATCCTACCTGGTATAGCCCTTCACTGATAAGAAAGACTCAGTTAAAGGACAAGTATCACAAAAAATTTAAATTAAGAGGTTGCATTAGGTCTCATCAGCGCTTTATGGTACTAAGGCGTGAAATAAATAAAGAAAGTAAAATATTATACAAAAAATATTTAACTAAAATAGAGTTAAATATCAATGCAAATCCTAAATACTTTTGGAACTTTGTAAATAATAAGAAATCCAGCAAATGTGAATCTGATTACTTTGTTCTTGATAATAAAAATATCTCTGACTCAAATACTATATGTGAAGCTTTTTCAAAATATTTTGCCTCAGTATATAAATGTAATAATTATAATGTAATGCACATGAGTGGTCAATGGCGGGACGTTTGTAATGAAGCATTAAACATAAATGAAATTTCATTTCAAGATATCAAGCTTGCTATAGATAACTTGAAGTCAAAGAAGTCACTGGGCCCTGATGGTATCCCTGCTTATATTCTCAAAGGATGTTCTAATATACTAATTACTCCCTTATACTATCTACTTAATTTATCTCTCAAATCTAAACAATTCCCTGAAATCTGGAAAACAACTAATATCATTCCTATCCATAAAAAGGGTGACAAAAGGCAAGTGTCTAATTACAGACCTATAGCACTTTTGTCCCCATTTGCTAAAATATTTGAGAGTATTTTATACAAATATATAAGTAATTATATCTCTAAATACATATCGGAGTGCCAACATGGTTTCATCCCCAGACGTTCTGTCTTGACTAATTTGTGCACATATACAGAATATATTTCCACTTCTCTTGATCATGGCCACCAAGTTGATTCTATTTACTTAGACTTTTCAAAAGCTTTTGATACTATGAATCACAATATACTGTTATCTAAACTTAGACAATATGGTGTGTCCGAGCCACTGTGTGACTTATTATATTCATATTTGTATCATAGAAGGCAATATGTATTATTCAGAAATAAAAAATCCTCTGAATTTATAGCTAGATCTGGTGTTCCACAGGGCTCTAATTTAGGACCTCTCTTGTTTGTTATATTTATTAATGATATTGTTAATGTGCTAGAAGAGAGCAATTGTTTATTGTATGCAGATGATCTGAAAATATATTCTGTAATTAAAGACCAAAACGATTGTATAAAATTACAAAAATCTTTAGAAAATATCAAAGAGTGGTGTACTCTTAATGATATGAGTATAAACTTTGAAAAATGTTTAATTATAAGTTTTACCAAAAAGAGAAATAATATTTTTTGTAAATACACATATGACTATAATGAACTTTTTAGAGAGAATTTTGTTAAGGACTTGGGAGTTATATTTGACTCTCAATTATCTTTTGAGATATATATTAATGACATTGTCAACAAGGCCTATAAGATGTTAGGATTTATAAAGAGGAATTCGAAAGGGTTTGAAAAAGTTTCCACCCTTAAAAAGCTTTACTTTGCTCTAGTAAGGTCGAAACTTGAATTTGTACCTTTGATCTGGTCCCCCATCACCAATGTACAAATCAACATGATTGAGGGAGTCCAGAAAAAATTTTTGAAGTTTTTATTTTGGAAAGAAATTGGAATATCGGGAACTATGGTGAGATATACTGAATTGCTGGATATGTTTACTGTCAAGAGCCTTGCCGAGAGGAGAAGGGACGACTCCATTAATAACTTAAATAATTTATTGGGGAACTGTTGGGACTCCCCTGAATTGCTGGCCAAGATAGGCTTTAGGGTCCCAGCATTTTCCCTAAGATCTGGGTCCCTCTTCCATATCGGTAGGGCTCGAACTAGAATGATGGAGAGGTCTCCTATATTTAAAATGATTGTAGAATATACGAGAAGGGAGGCCTCTTCATAAATAAAATTAATTTATGTAACTTTGCAACAGCATTCATGATGTAATATTTTTTTTTTTTTTTGTTTTTTGTTTTTTTTTTTTTCTTTGTCTTTGTTATTTATATGTTTCCCTTCGCCCTATAATTGGAAGAAATTCTGTTGTGCGATTGTATAATTATCAATAAATAAATAAATAAATAAATAAATAAATAAATGTCAAAAATTCGATGTTGGGATTTTGATGGATATACATGTTTTTTATATAAGCCTAAATTATCGCTAATAACTAGCTCCGAAGCACAATTTTCCAAAGGTTAATTCGTAGACCTATATCTTATCGTATAATATAAAAGTAAAAAAATAGGGGAAATATAAAGGGCGATCGATGATTAGATCTGTTATAAATATGATGATGATTCTTCTAAGATTTCATGTCTTAGGTTCATTAACACTCAATTTAGTTAAGTTAGTAATTTTCTTATACTAATTATAACCACCCCTCTACTACTGGAATTGATATTCAGTGGTAATATTTTTCGTTAGTGTTTTTTTAAGCTAATATTATGTATAATTTTTTTTTTGATAGCTCGAGTGTTTTGTTTTAACTTTAAGATGGTTATCCAAAGAGATTTGATTTAAACAGTACGGCTTTAGCCAAGAGTTTAATACCCACAGTTGATGCACAATCCATGCTCTCCTAATTGAATTTGGATATCAATAATCTCTAATCTCATTGGTGTTGGTTTAGGGAGGGATTCTCTGATCCTCTTCGTTATTCAACAACAGAAACAATAGGAGATATGTTCTTTCTAATCAACATCTTGGTTGTAATCCTATCTCAACTTTATCAAGACGGATAAGATAAATAATAAATTTGACTTAAAAAACAAACGGTCCTTTGAAACATGTTCTTAATTTGTGCTAGTTGAATTTGTTGAGCCAGTGGCGTATCCAGGGGGGGGGCCCAGGGGGGGCGGGCCCCCCAAAGCCTTCTCCAAAACAAAAAAATACCTATTGTTTTCCCTAATGATTTTTTTTTTTAATAATTATTTTATTAACTCTCATAAATTCTAAAATCTAACAAAAAACTTATAAATAATTGAAAAAATCTCTAATATTTATGAATTTTGTATTAAAATAATTTTTTATTTCAAGAAAAAAAAGTTTTTTTATTTGTTTTTTATTTATAATTATTATATTATCTAAAAAAATTTCTCCACTTTAAGTTTCTTGGAGAAGGGGGGGGGGTTCTTAAAACTTTTGGGCCCCCCCCCAAGCAGAAATCCTGGCTACGCTACTGTGTTGAGCCATTAATTATAACTTTAAAATTACTGCCCTTGGTAAAAATTAGTCTACTAATAAATAAATTACATTTTCAGTTTAGTGAGATTTCACTAAACATAACGTTTCGGGAAAAAATAAAATTTAAACTTTCGACCATAAGATCTCGTTGAAACATTTCGTAAATTAAAAATTAAATTCAAAATTACAAATAATAAACTCGATTGTATATTTTAAGATATTTATTAATTTAAAATTAACATTTAAATACATACTTCTCTGAGGATGACACACTATTATTAAGCGCTAAATTAATAAAGATCTTGAAACATATTAACGAGTGTATTATTATTTTAATAGGCTATATCAGGCAGCCAGAAAATAAGCCTCTACGAAATTAAACTCAAGAGTAATGGAGACAGTTTCGGCTTCAATTAAATATCAATTTTGAGAATTTTGAGAAAATCGAAAAAAACTGAAAAAGTACATCAGTAAAGTACTAGTATTTGGCCGATTTTGTTCAAAAGTTATGTGTTACGTCCCAGCGGAGTACCTAATCTAAATACAAAATTTCAATCTCTTAGCTCTTTTCGTTCTTGAGATATTTTGTTCATAGACACAGGATCTCAAAACGTGTATATCCATCAAAATCTCGACATTTTTTACATGAAACCAATACTTTCTATATTAACATATATAGAGGTAAGAGAAAGTAAAAATTTCATCGACTTTTGGTTTCTTGAAGTTCCATGACTTCTTAATTAAATTTTACTTGGATCATGAATTGTTTTAACAACAAATTTATTTCTTTAAAACTAAATTATGAATTGATGATCTATAATAGAGTGAGATGGAGAGACAAACTTTGATTAAATTTAACCTCTCAGTTCTCATTAGTTGCATATATACAGTATATCCGTGTCTTCATATTCTTAATCAAAGATCCTGCGTCAAATGAATAGAGGATATGAAAGAGATAAAGTCTTCAGATAAGAAGCATTCAAGTTATTCATCATATTAATGAACCCATATGCAGAGCTAATTATACATTATCAAACTCGGGTTGAAGAAATATTATTGTCATTATTCACAACTAAATTCCACCTGTCTAAGATGAAAAATAATTCTCATAATGAATTATTAACTTTTTATTTACCAAGATTGGATCGAAAGTATTTATGCCAAATAAATAAATACCATTACAGTTAGAATTGATCTTGTTTTATTAAATTTAAAATTGAAAAAGCTGCATTGCTGTGTTGAAAGAATGAAACTTGAACAATATTTACTTCACTTTTATTTGTAAATATTTCGATGATGCCTACTTTATAAATAAAGTTTTGGAAAAACCGAACTGGAGCTCGGTGGTTTTTTTCTTTTGACAAATTTTGAAAAAAAAAAAAAAAAAACTAAAAAAGTACGTCAGTAAAACACTAGTATTCGAGTACTTGAGTCGGAGCAAGTTCACAGTACTTGATAACGGCTGAAGAATAAGCAGTTGAAACGTTGTACAGTATTTATATATTTTTAATAAATATTTAATACAAAAATGTGGTCTATAATTAAAAATTCTCCTAATAATAATATTTTAATCCAAAAAAGCTTTAATAAACACTAGTACTCGAGGTTTCCTAAAAACGAGACCTAGCGTAATTTGTTTTGTATGTCCCAAATAGTAAATATTTAAATTTTGAAAGGAATCGTCAAAGGAAATTTATTAGAAAATTGAAAAAAACTAAAAAAACTACATCAGTAAAGTACTAGTATTCGAATTTTCCCAAAGACAAGACCTAGCGTAATTTCAAATTCGTACCGAAAATAGTAGGCTATATACTTATTTAAAATTAAAAAAAAAAAAAATCGTTAGAGCGTTTGTCGAGAACTGATGTGCTTACAAATAAACGTTCATTGCTCGATTAATAGTATAGTAAAGATAAGAAATCTAATAACGACCCGCTTAGAGGCACCAGATCTCGATGGCTAGGTCCAAACAACTCAATACATTTCAATATATTTCCTTTTATTTTGTTTTGTTGTTATTGTATTTAAATTTCTATTGTATTTGTTTGGACCTAACCACAGAGGACAGGTGCCTCTAAACGGGTCTTTAATAAATTTTTTATTTATTTTATTTCAAAAAAATAATTTTTTCAAGGAGGTTATATGGCCATATATATGTACTCTACCATCTATTGCAATAGTATGGAGACTAAAGGCAGCACAAATGGCACTATATTTGTTAAAAAGGGTAGTTTGTCTGCTTTGAGAAAGGTATTTCTCACACAGACAAGAAAATTTGAGTGTTCGCGCGCCATTTTGGTTGCCTAACTGCCAGCAATCAAACACGAACTACATTTATCTTGAAACATTACATTGTCATTTAGTTCTTTTGAACCCCTTTTTGTGAAGCAAAAATTTTCATACTAGATTTTTTTTGGACGCCTTTGTACAGGTCTTTTATTCCGTAGGCCTACATCCCTTAATTTGTTCTCTATTTTTTTTATAAATAGACATAATTAAATAAAAAATATTTTTACTTATGTTTATAATTTTGCTCTATGAAATGAACTTAATGAATCAGAATGTTTTTTTTATTTGTTTAAATTTGTCCTCTCGGCTGCTTTAGGGGTAGGCCTAGAATTTTTAAATTATGTTATACCGGTGGCTTCCGGGAGACGTTCAAAACTCTGATCCTTCGGAGTCACCATCCAAGGCTTGGCATTCCTTAACATGTTTTGTTTTGAACTCTTTAAAATTAATTTTGTTTTTTAAGCAAAATTAATTCTTCTTCATCCTCAATAATCTACTATTTACTCTTTTTTACATAATTTTTAGAATGTAGATAAATAACTTAATTTACAAATATCATGTATTTTATATTGTAAAATGTAAAATGGAAGAAATTTATCATTTCGCTATCTAAATGTGTTTTTTTTTTTGCACCAACGCCAATCTATTATATTACAAGATAAAGGGTTCAACCAACGGGACTTTTTAATTGAACTGCAAAAACGAGGAAGAAAAGAGCGAACAAACGTTGGTTTAAGTGGATTATTTTTATATTATATATATAAATAGAGCAGATGGTCATTTACTGTACTCTATATTCGATTTACTTTATATCAACAAGTAAATTTCAAATTATATTTTTTAAATAAGATTTTATTCTTCAGAAAAGAACATCGTTTAATTAGAAAATTTTTTACAACGAAGGTGTTTAAAAATTTAAAAATTTGACAATTCTACGCTCGAATTTGATATTTCCCCTCTTTCCTTTTTTTTTTTTTTTTTTTTTACTCAATAAAAAGGAATAGGACCTGAACTTATTCTTTTTTAATTACGTGCAATCGAGAATACATTCGATAATATACTTATTACTCGATGTAATTTTATTCCATAGGACGCTCTCGAGTGTGGAAACCCGTTTAAGAACAATAGAGCATTATGTTCTGAAAGGGAAATAGATAATTAGCTCTATTTTCAAAAGAGATTGGAAATACACGCGCACATAAATGAACAGGAGAATAGAATTTAGAATATACACTACTTTTTTTTTAGTTTAAAAATTATTTATATAACTTATATGAAAACAAACATACTTTTTTAACATTAGAAAACCACAAAACTACTTTTTTGAAAAAGTAGACCGGAGTTAAACCGCCGATTTCTACTCGACATGCCTTACCACTAGGCCACAGTAGCACTATAAATATTTTGATTATTTTTTTAATTTTCTTACTTCTGTTTTACGTCATTTTATGCATCCTTTTTCGGATTATATGCCAATTATTATAGGCTATATTGCATTCTCAAATTATGCCTCTCCGAGGTCTGCCCATAATAATTGTTTATTTATTTATTAATTCAAACAGCCGAATAAGATGATCTCGATATGAGATAAAATTAGCAATCTATTAAATTCAAATAGTCTGCTATGTTCCAGGGGTAGGGTACCCCAAATCATTGGGAGATCAGTAGTTCAACTCCCGTTGGTACCTACAGGATTCTTTTTCGGCAATTTGAATGAATATATTAGGCTAATTATATGAATTTATTTTACTTGATATAAGTGCATATCAAGTTATATATAAGGTTTTTTTTTTTTTTAAATTTGTTCAAGGTATTTTTCTGACCTCTTCACTATTTATTTCAATTGATTAGTATCCAATTCAATTGAAATTATTTGTTCACCTGGAACGGGATGCGAACCCTCGACCTATAGGGGATATACCATTAGTCTACAATAATACCGATAACGAATAATGACTTGTTATATGAGTTTAAATTTTTTTACATTGAGTTAATGTTGAATTATTTACATTTAAAATAAAAATAAGTAAATTATACAACATTCCCACTCCCAATAGCCGTTTTTAAATTAAAATAAATAATTGACCTTTGACCTATGGCTCAGAGGTAAAGCATCTGTTGCCAAAGGTCGAGGGTTCGCATCCCGTCCAGGCCAAAAAATTATTTCAATTGAATTTGATACCAATCAATTGAAATAAATAAGGAGTCCTGAGAGTCTAAAGGGTCTTAAATGCCCTCAGATGGAGAAAAAGACCTTAAACAAAATTAAAAAAAAAATAAATAAAAATCAATTGACAATTGTTGGTACTGAGAAAGATCGGACTATATTATCGAATGGTTACAAACTAACCATTCGATAATACAGTATAAATAATTTCTTTATTTCCATTCTGGCAAGCTTTCTTTACCCTCTTCTAATTAAATAAATCGAAAGAATGTATTTTTTATAAGTTTTTTTTTATTTTTTAATGGCGATATTTAAATATTGAAGTTTTTATTTTATTTTAATATACAGTAGTATTTTATTTTTTCAAATTTTCCTATGATAAATTTGTCAATCGATAAATTTACCAAAATTACAATCTAATAACATAATATTATTTTAATTATATATGACAAATTTTTTTTTTTTTTTAAATTTTAATAAGAAAAAAAAAATACAAACAAATCAGTTGAGCTTTAATAAAAACATTTCAGAATATCTCCATAATAAGCGAGTCAGAGAGAGAAAGAGAGATCTCAGTCCACTAACATAATATGTATATGAGACATTTTATGTAGATCAATAAACATTTTCTTTTTAATAGCGTTCATATTAAATGCCTCTTTTGCTATCGCATTTGAAAATCACACAGCGACTATTTTTACACAAACAAAACATGATCATAATTCGTTAAATTTTATTCGAAAGGTCATTGTGGTCAAAGGCCTTTTTCTTTTCTCTATCCCCACCATCATGCAGATGAAGCGAGGAAGAAAAAAAAATCTCATTTGAAATGTTAAACAAAAGTGGACCTCTCTATTTCGCGCTTAATCTAATTATCTTGAGGCGTTAATGACGACAGGTTTCAGGAGATTTCAGATTGTTGCAGAAGCGGTAATTAACTTGCGAGCTTCCTCACTGTGCAATCATGAGTCGAAAACAAAAAAAAAAAATTTGGAACCCGATCCTTCCTAGATCGGCATGCTCTGATAGATGCTAAATTTTAAAATTTCTTATGATATTTTCATCACATTTTTATTGATGAGAACATCAGTTTTTTGCCTTGGGGTTAAAAGAAATTTTTTAATTTGTTTAATATATTATATATAAAAAAAAGTAAGAGAAAAAACTTGAATATTTAATCTAATCGTTCATTAAAAAATAATTTATTTGATATATTCATTTATTCTCTAATACATTAAACATTACATATTTGTCTTTTGATTTTTTTTTATTATTCTACAAAAAATATATTCTACAATTTAAACATATGTTAACAAGCAATATATTATAATATAATTTTTCTTATATTTTTTTTATCCCTGCTCCTTAGAGGATTTTATAAAAGTCAGTAGTTCGCTTTGAGTGATAAAATTATATTATCTGCCAGTCAATTAATTTCAAGTTCAGGGTTGACAGAGCTGTCGTTTTGATAAAATTGGAAAAAATTAAAAAAGTACACCAGTTAGGTACTAGTAAAAAGTACTCCCATAGGACAGAAAAAATAATAATGCTATGATTTTAAACATACAAAAGTTATTTTTTAATAAATCATTATTACCCTCATTACCCTCCTCCTTGTATGTATTATTATCTCACCACCTTTCTTATAAAATAAATTCCTGACCTCCTTAAAAAAATCCTGAGACACTTCCCGACCGATTCTAAATTATAACTAGGGTCGAGTTTTTAATGACATGCCGAAAAAGTCCTTAAACAAATTTTAAAAATGGCATTTTGGATTTTGTTAACGTTTCGGTGACTAATTATCAACCTTCCTCGTGACATTTCCTTTATTTTAATGATTATTTTTAATATCGAATCCAAATTTATTTTTATTATTATTTTTCGATCGAAAACAAAATATTAAATGAAAATCAGTGACTTGAGATTTATTTAATCTTGTTTTTTTAGTTGGAATATCCTTTAATCCTCACTTCACATACCTCCATGGTGTAACTAAAGCCAGAGTTAAAATAATACATTCATAATTTTTATTGAAATTTCTATCATTTTGAGTTGGAACCATAGGCGTAGCCACGGGGGGGGTTTTGGGGGTTCAAACCCCCCATTGGACCCAAGCCATGACTAGATATTTAACTAGTTGTTTCTTGATGGCTGGATATTATGATATGAGGATAGGTTACAAGGAACAGCCAAGGCGAAAAAAATAAAACAAAATCTATTTTTTGTCGACGTTTCGAAATACCGATCACTCTTCAATCAAGGACTTACGATCAGTCAAACAATGTTAGTGTAATAAATCTTAATTTACATAAGAGCTAACAAAAAAACAAAAACAAAAAACAGCAAGATACATACAAAAATCGGTGTCGTTAATTCGTCAGGTCGTCTTTTGAGTGGTGGCAGTATAGCAACGGTTTTAACCATTTTTACGTTTACTTGAAGACTCCTAGTTTTCGAGGTCGAATGAATTAAATATGCTTTTTATTAGTGTGTATATATAAACTATTTTCATAATAAGAGAGGATAATCTTTTATTTTTATTACTATTTGAGTATTTAAATATTAGTTGTTTTTTTTCTTTTCCCTATTCCTTTAACCACTCTTTTTTTTTTTTTTTTTTTTTTCTATTAATTTTTATTTTTGGCCTTTCACCGCCCTTGAAGAAAGATTTTATATTTCAAATCCAAAAAAAAAATATTTATTGTAATAATTTAATATAAAATCTAAGGCGCGCGTGAAAGGGTAAAAAATAAAAAATTAATAGAAAAAAAAAAAAAAAGAGTGGTTAAAGAAATAAGGAAAAAAGAAAACAACTAATATTAAATACTCAAATGTAAAAATAAAAGATTATCCTCTCTCTTAATTATGAAAAATAGTTTACATATACACACTAATAAAAAGCAACTTAATCTTATCGACCTCGAAACTAGAGTCTTCAAGTAAATGTAAAAATGCAGTTAAAACGACTTGCTATACTGCCATGTCAAACATCTGACGAATTGACATCATTTTTGTATGTATCTGCTGTTTTCTTTTTATTTTTATTTTTTGTTAACCTTTTCTTAAGTGTAAATTAAAGATTCTTTATTACAATAAAATTGTTTGACTTGATCATAGTAGGTCTCTAGATGAAGAGTGCGGGATCGGCACTCGAAACGTCGACAAAAATAGATTTTGTTTTATTTTTTCGCCTTGGCTGCCCTTGTAACGCATCCTAGATATTTAAGCTCTATAATGCAAAAATACTTTTTCTCTCTATATAATTTCATATATAGTGTAAGAGAAAGTAAAAAATATAATAATTTGTCTCTAGCTAAAAAAAAAAAAAAAAAAAAAAAAAAAAATTAAATAAAAACGCAAAAAATTTGAGAAAATTCAGAATTTTCTCATTGAAAAGAATTGATTTTTGTTATGCTTTATAAAAAATTAAAGCCGCTTAAAATTGATTAAATCTCGCAAATGAAAAATAATAAAAATTATTATATAAATAAATTTTTTATTTTTTTTCTTAAAGAGGTCTGAGATTGGAGTCTGGTGAAGAGAAACACATAGAAAGACACCCCGGTATTTTAGGCCCATATACATAAAATTAAGAGATTTGCATTATTTATTGCCTGATACGAGTTGATTGAAAAATTGCGGCACTTAATTAAGAAAGGGGGCGGGGCCCGAAGCCACCTCGAGGGGGGTCCAGGGGGGGGCGAAGCGAAGGTGGGGTAAGTGGCTAGTCATATATTTCATTAGACGCCCTATACCTACCCCATTAGTCGGGGGGGGAGAGAAATAATCCTAAACCCCCCATCAAAAATTCCTGGCTACGCCTATG
>JAKCPI010019261.1:0-14873 GCA_023213315.1 Euborellia annulipes | reverse complement strand
TTATATTTATTTTATAGACGTTTACAATTCAAATATAATATATGTATTTTGAAAGGTGATTAAATTTAACAATTTAATGGTCGATATACAATAATTATAATTTAATGAAATTTCAAATTAGAACCATGTCATTTTATTGTTCTTTAATAAATTACACAAATCCCGGACACCCTTTGTGAGAATGACATGGATTAATCGAAAACATTGCTGCATTTGAATATTATTACCTCTTTATAAAATAAAACTGAGGTGGAGTTTCAAAAAATATTAATTTAAATAGAGCATAAAGATCTATAAAATTGTTCTTTTTTTTTGAAGGATTATTTAAATGTTATATAATTCAATTTAATAGTACTAGACTAGATAAATTGTTTTTAATGAATAGGTAAACTTAATTGAATTAATCTTCAACCAATTAATTGAATTAATTTTATTTCAAGCGTTTTGATAATTCTTCTCAGACTATAGAGTAATCTTTGTTTTATTATCTCATCGTAATAAAATTATATCACAAGTATTGTTTATATTATACCGTATATTAAATTGTTTTATGAAGAAATAGAAAAACACGCAGAGTATTGGTTATATAATATTCATGTTTTTGCCGTGTAATAATTTTAAATTTTGTCGACTTTTCGGGAACGCATTGTTTAATGAAGTATACCAAATGGCTTAAATAGAAATTATAAGATATTATAAATAATAACGGTTATCGTCAAAGTCATAATGGCCTAAGTTGCCGAAAAGACTGTGAACGTGTGTGTGAGTGTGAGTGTGATTTAGAAAAAAGCGTGTCAAAAAAAAAGTCGATGAGATTATTCTATGAGTTAGTTAGAGTTAAAGAAATAAGTAGTTAAAGAAATAAAATAGAGATTTCGTCTCTTAAAGATGGTATAGACAAAGATATACCGGTAGAGGTATATATAAATTAAGTAGCACAGAGAGAGTAAAAAAAATTGTTTGTCCCCTCCAATCAAAAAGTGAAATGACGTCACTGACAAGAGGATTGTTTATAACAATGAAGTAGCCAAAAGATCAGCCTTTATGTAAATAAAAACTCTCAAATTTCGGCTTTAATGAAAGAATAAGTGATTAGTCAATTAGAGAATTTAATGGAAGACCAAATATCTAAGCTTAGGGGAAAACCTTTAAAAAAAACAGGAACCCACCAATCCCAGATAACAAAATACCCCACTAAAAATTATTTTCAAAGTAAGAGAAAAATCTGGTGTGACTGGCGCACAGCACACAACTTTCTCTTAGTATGAGAGGCCAAGAATTGGGTAAAACCCAACCTCAACCCCCCCGTTTATTGATCTCGGTAATCGAAAGTTGTGTACTGTGCTTGTCACACCAGATTTTTTGTGTCGACATGTATTTAGTTTCCGACAGTATGGTACATTCGATTTTCAAGATGTAAAATTTATAAGTATGGGAAAATGTTTATATTTTGTTACCATGGCAACCATTTCTCCTATCTTTTCTATGGAGAACAAGAGTAAAGTGGTCTTCAGAAGATTTCAATCACAAAATGAGAATATACATTTTAAAGAGCAACTAAAAAATAGTTGATATATGAATTTTAAAAAAAATCGTTGGAGCAAATTTTGAGAAAATCGAAAAAAACTGAAAAAGTGCATCAGTAAAGTACTAGTAATCTTTGGCCGATTTTGTTCAAAAAGCTTCGTGTCACGTCCCATGGGGGTGCCTAACTTTAAATATAAGGGGAATTTCAGCTTCCTAGCTCTTTTCTATCTTGAGATATTTTGTTCACAGACACACACACACACACACACAGAGAGAGAGACAGACCATGTCGCGAAAACCACTTTTTTGGATTCAGGGGACCTCAAAACGTGAAGATCCATCAAAATCTCGACATCGAATTTTTGACATGAATCCAATACTTTCTCTCTATATATATATTACATATATACATAAGTAAGAGAAAGTAAAAAAGCATATAAAATCAAAAAGAAGATAAAATTCCTGACCTCTGACAAACCTTTTAAAGCAATTGAATAAATAAATATAAATTATTAAACATAAAATAAACATGTTTAAGTAAAAGATGAACTCTCTTTCAATGAACGACTAATGGACCGAAGTTAATTCGGTCTTTCAGCACAAATTCGTTTGGCTAAGAAAACCAACATAAAATTGTCCATCGATTAAGTTTTCACTGGCACTTTATAGACCGTAAAATGTTTATTATCGCAACTACGGATTTTCTTCTGTAAGATTGGGATGTCAATTTCGAAGTCGAAGGGAGAATGAAAACAAAATAGCAGTGCGCAAACCTCGTTCTAACATTTATGAGGATAAAATTTCAGACAGTTAAATGTCATTAAACGTTTTCATTTTTAATTATAATTAGATAATGATTTATTAACAAATAAACTTTTCGAATATTAAATTGAAAAGCTATAAATTTATTTCAATTTTGTTTGAGAAATTGAATTTAGGATATTCAATTTTTTCCAACAAGTTTTTTTTATTGATAATAAATAAAAGACAAAAATCTCGACATCGAATTTTTGACATTATCGCAACACTTTCTCTATATATTTCTTACGCCGATATAGGTTAAGAGAAAGTAAAATGTATGGAATGTCTTTTGGTTGCCATTGATACATAAAAATCAATATGGGAATCGTTTGAGGAATTAGCGTGTGGAACGTCCCTCGTTTGCCATCGGCATAATATAATTACAATATATAAATTCTACAATATAATCCCCTAAATGGCTTCAGGAGCCAAGAGGCAAAATTTCAAAAAAGGTAAGGATATTAATATAGCCTATACAGGGTGTTTCTGTAATGGGCTTAGATAATTCAGGGGGTGGTAATATTAGTCAAAATAAAGATAAACATAAACATATGTCAGGAACCGCTCTTTTCCCAATTTATTTTACTAAATGATTTATATCTCTGGGGCGGCTTAACCGATTGATTTGAATTTTTGCCCGGAACTTACTAATAAAAAATCAACTTGATAATAGCCAATTATGTGTTTCAAAATAGAGGCTTTTTAAATGAAAATATCTAAAAAAATTTGAAACGGATCAATTAATCAAATTAATTTTTTCCCCAAAATAGGATTTTATAATAATAAGTTTAGTGGCGTCATTTAGGAAAGGGGTGGGCATTTGCCTCCCAGAAGGCTTCTGATTTTTTTAAATTTTATCTTATTCTAAATTTAAAAAAAAAAACATGATAGATTCTTTAATGTGCTACGCTATCTTTACTAATTAATTTTTTTGAGATATTCAAGAAAAAAAAATAAAGCCCCCCTCAAGCAAAAAATTCAAAAAAGTTAACCCCTCCCAAGCAAAAGTTGAAATGACACCACTCACTAAGTTCTGAGCAAAAATTCAACTCAAGCTGTAGCAGATAAATTAGTGAAAAAAAATAATGACCGATATCTGGTGAAAGAAGCGTTTCTGGGCATGTTTAAACTAAGTTTTTTATTTATTTCGACCAATGTAACCACCCCTGAAGTAACTCCTTGTATCAGAGAAACACCCTGTATCAATATCTATGTCGCAGATTCCAGATGAATACGTCTAAAATATTCACCATTAATATTTTGGAAAATTTCATGAGAGTAAAGGAAATGACAGCCCCAGTTCGGTAACTCGTGGTCACCACCCACGTATTCGCCCTTAATTAATATTTTAAATAAACAAAAAGGACATAAAATAAATTTAGATTATTAAGATATTTGTGAATAAAGATATAAATAAGGTAACAAACTAATTACAAAAGCTTAATAAATTTTATAATATCGTTAATTAGAAATGGTTCCTTTTATTACATGTAATTATTTCAATGTAAAGTGTGACTATAGAATTTTAATTAATTAAGAAAAAGTGTATTTAATTAATCCAGATCCAGGACAAACTACTAGAATATGAAATGAAAAAAATACTTCTAATTAAAAAAAAAAAACAAGACTTGCAAAAAAAAATTCGATTTAATTTTTTTACCAGATCTCAATAGATAAAATAGATTTTTATGATCTTAGATCGATTTTGAAATAATATTGATTATTATTCAAATCAGGAGAACTTTTAAAGTAATTACTGTCTATTCTAAATGTATAACTTGCTTCTTTATGACTTTTAAATTAAAACTTGTCAATTTTAGTTCTTAATTAGGCGTTGATTGATTTAGGAATTATTAAATTAGAATATATGCAGTCTATTTAATGATATAAACTATAAATTTAAAATTTTATTTTGACTATTATTTATGGAATTATTATTACACCTTTTCCTTAAGGAAATAATAATTTATTATTTCAATTCGTTATAGACCTAGATATTAATATACATATTTTTATTTAGAATCAGATAAATGCTTTTTTTAATTTAAGAAAGTAAAATAATATTATAAATATTTATTAGTTGATTTAATAATTTTATTTTTCATATTAAATTTTATTTTTTTTTATTTTGTAATTGAATTTGTAATGAAAAATATTTTTACTTTCTCTGGCCTCTCTTCCTTGGGGTGGGACCCCAATATATATTCATAATAATTGTTATCGTAAAGTCTTAAATGGCCTAAGTTGCCGAAAAGACTGTGTGTATGTGTGTGTGAATGTGAGTATGAATGGGAAAAAAGTGTGAGTGTTTTTAAAAAAGAAAAGAACAGTTTGTGCACAAACTACACCGAAATGACAAGAAGCCCGAGAGATAAAGGGGCAGAAAAAAATGACAAGAATTGAATATATTATTAATTAATATTTTTGTTAAGCACTAGTAGAAACTAGTAGAAAGTGACTGAGAGAGGGGTGCAAAATTTTCTCCACCAGAGACAATTAAAATTTAATTTTAATCATAAAAAAAAATAAATGCAAGATTTCAAATTCTAACTTAGAATAAAAAATGTTATCCAAATTTTTCTCTATTATTGATTATGTTTATAAATGAATTTGATATTAGGTCCTGAAATGCCTTACTGTTAGTAAAAATAAATAAATAAATGTATTAAAAAATAGAAAAAAAATTTAAAAATAATATTTACATTCACCTTTCTCAGAGCAAATTATTTTTCATTTCTTTTGAAAAAAGATAACGTCTTAATTCAGACACGAATATATTTACCACACGAAAAGTTGTTGAAAACATTAAACTATTCATAAAAAAAAGAATAAATAATTTGATTAATACGTCTGATGTGAAAAGAATGAGGTATATCAACAACACGAGGGAAGAAGAAACAATCAAGAAATTTGGCAGACATGACCTTTTGAATGTGTAAACCCTTTCTAACGTTTAATGATTATGCGGCTGGCCCTTCTTTCAATTAATTCTGAGTGCTTGAAAGCCACACTTGCCATGTTGCGATTAGTGTTATTAGTTTGCATGATTTGGCACCCTGACTTTGAGTCTATTTCAAATTCGAAAACTCAGCGATGACGTCATTAAAAGCACGCCACAATCAAGAGAGAACTGAGTATGAAATTGCTTTCAGATATAATTTTATTTTATAATTATTAATGAAGAGAAAAATTCTAATTGAAACTAGAATTTTTTTTTTAGTCTTTTTGGCCATATAGACTTTAAATAATTCAATTATATTCATTAACGAATCTTATGATTCATTTTTTTTTTAATTTGTTTTTCGGTATCTGAGGCCATTTAGGCCATATTTATAAAAAAAAATGTTTGATTTATTGGATATACTGTATATTTAGTAGAGCGACGTTTATTTTATTTGTCCAAGAGAATGCGGTGACCCATAATAAAAAAACTTTTTTGATTTTAAATTCTTAAAATTTTTTGGTAAAATCGTATTCATTCGAAATTCACTTCATTTAATGCTAAAGCAGAATAACAATCGGTCATTTTCAGCGAAATTTAGTGTAAATATTTGATATTTGAATCATAAGAATTTTATTTTTTTAACATTAAATTTGGCGTCTTTAAGGAGAAATATTCGTTTAGTCGGGTCACTCGAATAAAGTCCGCATTTTTCAATGCAACAAACGAATCAATCCTTAGAGGCATGTAGAAGGGGCATACGATATAGTAATATGACAAGTTCAAACAGTAATAATACATTTATTTGTTTGACACCTATGGACAAGGGGAAAATAAACTAATATGACAAATTTTTTTGATGTTTGCTCTGAAGCTAATCAAAAAATAGTATCTATGAAAACAAAACAAAAAACGTACTAATACCCGTATTCATAGTCATTGCTTGAGGAACAAGGAATCCTTATGATATAGATATAAGGATACCTTCTTCCTCAAGGAACGACTATGAATACGGGTATAAAGTGGGCTGAAACACTCATTGTAGCCAAAAAATTTTGGTTCATAAATATTACTTAAACACAGAAAAATCTTGCTTTCCTTTATATAATATATATATCTTGTGAAACAATCCATGAAAAATGATAAATGTCATATTCTAAGAAAATTTATAGCCTGATCGTTGATTTTTAATTAGTATAATTATAATATATTCATTTTTTTTTAAATAAATATTCAATGATTTTGAACATGAAGAAATTAGTAAAAAAAGGTTTGATGTAAATGTTCAAAGTTCTCAACACCTTTTACGGAGAGAATGATTAATATCTGAGTTTTTATACAAGATGGGTCAAAAGTTATTTTATTATAAAATGACAATATAATTAAATTATTAATTGTCCTATCGTTATGCAAAAAGTTTGCCAGATAATCAATAAAAAAAATAATAATAAAATAGACATTTTATTATTATAAAAAAAAAAAAAATGAGAATTTTAAAAATTAAATGTATTTTTATTCACCCGGTGAATAAGTTCTCTAATATAAACAAACATATGAATGTTTCCAAAAATGGTATAAAAGTATGATTTATCAGCAACGAACCCTATTTGGCAAATGGTTGCGTTGCTTGCAACAGCTGGAGGGAAGTTGGGAGGTCGAAGACCGGATGCCATCGGAATTCTCTTCACCGTTTCAATTGTGGAGGAAGAAAAAAAAAAAAAGTTTTGTCTCCTATTCTTTCACTATTAAAATTGGGCAAAGATATTCATCCGACATGACACACGACAATGGACGACAACAAGAGAAATATAATCAACTCCATTCAATACTATAATTATTGATGCTGGATAAAAATTTACTTCAAAATTATTTTCCAACAAGATATATTTTTCAATAATAATAGTAAGGAATTAATAGCCAGAAATCTTTCGAGAAGAATAAAAAAATTTTTCCACTATTTTAAAAGTAAATTGATTTGGATTAGCTCCCCCTCCCTGTATGTATATATTTTATTTATAGATAAGATATTCAACAATTTTTAACAAAATCAGTTTAACATATATAGTCGACGCCACAGATTGAGGGTGGAGCCTTGAGCTTAGGCAACCAAAACGCTTAGACTTCGGAAGTGTTATCTTAAAAGTAGTTTTTCCCTTTCAGTTGCATTAAAAAAAGATGATTTTATTTATTTTATTAATATTGGTCTGGTTGACTCAGTTCAAGGCTCTCTTGACCACATCAGGCACTTATGGAGTGACTGTAATATCCAAACTACATTAAATTTAAACTCTCGACGGTAGAAAGTCCAGTCGAAACAATGTATTAAATGAATTACTAGGTGATATATTTTAAGTTTTTATTGATTATATAATACACTTTATCAGGGCCGGCGCAAGCTATTCTGCCGCCCTAGGCAAGATATTTTTTTGCGCCCCCCCCCAAAAAAAAAACTTTAAAAATTTAATTTGCCGCCCCCTCCTTAAAATTTTCCCCGATCTCAAAAATTTTTTTTGCGGAACCAAAATTTTTTCCCGTTTGCCGCCGGCGGAACATTTCCTCACACAAAATTTTTGCCGCCCGCCGAACCAAAATTTGTCGCCCGCGGTACCTAATCTTTTCGAGTACCACTTGCGGAACCAAAATTTTTTTTTTTATTTTGACATTTTTGCCGCCCTCTCCAGGTTGCCGCCCTAGGCGGCCGCCTAGTTTGCCTAATGGACGCGCCGCCCCCTGCACTTTATACATATTTATATGTATTTCGAGACGAAGAGGATGTCATTAATATCAAAAATACATAAAATGTGTATTATTCCACGAATAAAAAACTTGAAACATATAACTATTGACAATTAAATAGAAAAATTAGTGTGAGGTAGATCTTGTAGTAGGGAATAAAGAAAGAAATGGAGTGAAGTAAGAAAAATATATCAATAACATAGTTTGTAAAAAAAAATAAATAAATAAAATAAAATCTGAACTTTTCAAATTGACAAGGAGCAGAAAAGACATTTTTTTTTAATAGAAGAGTGCTTTATGAAATTCTTAAAGAAGTTTTTCTATTTAGTAAGGAATAAAGAAAGAGCGAATACAAAGATTTTTATTTTGTTTATTAAGCACTCCAAGCCGACGTTTCGATCAGATTTGCGTCCATCCACAGGGCTGAAGTGAGTCAATAAAACTTCAAAAAGTCGAATGGCGCAATTGTGTAAAATATTTACGACCATAAGTTATGCGAGTCAAGATTAGATTGATCTAGCCAAGGTTACAACCTTGATTCGCATAGCCTTTGGCCCTTATTAAATGGCAATAAATATTTTACAGGAATTTTATTGACACACTTCAGCCCTGAGGATGGTCGCAAATCTGACCGAAATGTCGGCTTGAAGTGCCTAATAAACGAAATAAAAATCTCTGCATTCGCTCTTTCTTTATTTCTTACTAAATAGAAAAACTTCTTTAAGAATTTTATAAAGCACTCTTCTATTATAAAAAAAAAATGTCTTTTCGGCTCCTTTTCATTTTGAAAAGTCCAGATTTTATTTTATTTTTTTTTTACAAACTATATAAGATAACAGTCAAGTTATCGACATATTTTTCTTAGTTCTCCATTTATTTTTTTACATTTAAAAATTTGACTTCAATATGTTAAAATTTTTTCAATCATTAATAACTCAATAAAAAGAACAAATAAAAAGATATTCATAAAAATCTGAAATGAAGAGTGTCTAGACGTGGAATGTCTCTTTTTCAACAAAAACTAAAAGTCCGAAAATTCGAAGAGAGAGGCCAAAGTTCACCTCGAGAAAATTTTCAACTTACTACAATACATAAACGATTAAAACAATTTCCAGCTTTGGTCGAGTTGTTTCAAAAAATCTTTTTTTTTTTAGCTCTAACAATTGTAAGTATAAGGAAGAGTTACGAATCTTTCAACAGAGGATTCGATAAAATAAAGTTAGTTGTTTGAAGGCCTAATAGAATTTGTGAATTCATTCATAATAAAAATTTTTTTAAATTTAATTACGCTCTCGTAATTAATTTGCACCTTATTTTGTCATTGCAACAATTATAATGGCATAATAATAAATTGATTAACTGTAAGCTTAATAAAATAATTTCATTAAAAGCTAATGAGTTCTTTCAACTCTTTATGTGTGCAAATTGAACATTGTTTTTTTGTCCACCTCTGGGCAAATATCCCCGGGTGATGGCAATGTGATTTAAATTAATATTTATTTAGTTTGCCAATCAATGATGTCGAAAAAAAGTGCACTGAATGATGGTCATCAGGAACTCATCATCGAATTAGCCGGGCAAAAAGCTCCTGGGATTTCGTTTTATTAATTAAGTAATTTTCTAAAGTCCGGAAGATACATGTGATTTGGTCGTTTTGCACCTCGTTCAAGCCCTGAGCGGAATTATTATTATGTCAAATGACATTTTTAATTAGCTAATGAGAAATAAATTAAGAGATTTTATTTTTACTTTCTCTTACCTCTGTATATGTTAATATATAGAGAGAGAAAGTATTGGATTCATGTAAAAAATTCGAAGTCGAGATTTTGACGTTTTGAGGTCCCCTGAATCCAAAAAAGCGGATTTCGAGACATGGTCTGTCTGTGAACAAAATAACGCAAGAACGAAAAGAGCTTGGATGTTGAAATTTTATATTTAAGTTAGGCACGCCCATGGGTCGTGACACGAAGCTTTTGAACAAAATCAGTCAAAGAATACTAGTACTTTACTGGTGTATTTTTTCAGTTTTTTCCGATTTTCTCAAAATTCGCTCGAAAGATTTTGATAAAAATTCAAAAATCAATTATTTTTTAGATGCTCTTTAAAATGTATATTCTCATTTTGGCATTGAAATCTTCTGACGATCACTTTACTCTTGTACTCCATAGAAAAGATAGGAGAAATGGTTGCCATGGTATCAAAATATAAATATTTTTCAATGTAAATTTTACATCTTGAAAATCGAAAACTGTCGGAAACTAAATACATGTCGACACAAAAAATCTGGTGTGACAAGCACAGTACACAACTTTCGATTATCGAAGGTAAGATTTAAAAAAAAAAAAAAAGTTATTTCAATAAAAATATCGCGGAATTAAAGTTTCTTCCAAAAGCAAATTATTTCTTCTTTTATTTATAACATTTAAGGTTATACTAACAAATCACATTGAATAAAAAAATATAAAAATATAGGGTAAGAGAAAGTAATAAATGAATAAATTTGAAAAATATTTATTCAAACTTCAAATGTCATAAATAAATTTTCTCTTCAGATCCTACACCAAGATTTATGTAAAATAATTTATAACAAACTCGTTAAATATAAATATAGTTTCGTTTGAAATAATTAAGAAATAATTCTTAAATTTATTAGTTAATTCTAAATTTTGGATATCTAAAATGGTAACATCTTAATATCTGGGCATATCCTTTAAAATGATATATGATATTTTTTTAAGACGCCAGATGGAATGTTGTTCAGACAGAGCGAGAAGCAAAACCATGTTCGATTTCTAAGCTCAACATATTTATTCCTACTTCCTCTCCCTTCTGACTTGACTTTTCAAGATATAAATTACTCTCGATTCATTAATTTGATTCTATTGCCAAACTAATCAATTTTTGAAATCGATGATTAATAATTAATGATTTTGAAGTGAGAGATTATGTGATAAATTGAAATTATTGGTATTATGTTTGTGATTGGAGTAGTATAGGTTACAAATCAAGTTTCTTATCCCTATTTAGGCCTATCTATCAAAAACGATTATACAAGGAACTATAGACTGGGAGGGAAAATATTTACATAACAAGGAACGTTTATCCAGGAGGATTTGGATAAGAAAAGAAGAACTTTGATAGGTCCAATTTACTTTCTCTCTTTTTCTATGCCGACGTTTCGGAGACTAAATATCATCCATCCTCAGGACTTTTAAATAATAAGCACCATTTTCAAATAGAATTATATTCCTGAGTCTCGGCCCTCGGCAATAACTACTGGAATATAATTTTATTTGAAAATGAGGGAACAAGGGTTATTGATATTTAAAAGTCCTGAAGATGGATGACGTTTTAGTCTCCGAAATAAAAGAGACCTCGGCCGAATAAAGTTTTTTTTTTTCTTATTCAAAATATTAAAATTCGTCCTTCTGGAAAAATATTTTTTTTTTTTTTAGAGAGATAGGATCACAGATTCTCAACGGGGGTGATAACGCCCTCCTGTGAGGTTTGAGACTTTCAGGGGGGCGGTAAAAGACCCAGAGAAAATTAGGGGCCATTGAAGGGGCGTGGGCAGTTTGAAAAATATAGTCTAAAAAATGCAAAAAAATACACGCTAATCACACTAGACTTTTTTTTATTTATTTAAGGTCTTTTCGGGCCTTGGTGTAGGGGTTAGCGTGGTGGCCTTATGTACCAAGGGTCGCGGGTTCGCATCCCGTCTCATGCGACAATTTTTTTTCACTTTAATTGGAAATAAATAGGGACAGGGTCTAAATGGCCTTCTATGCCGAAAAAGACCTTAATTAAATAAAAAAAGGTCTTTTTCGGCAACGGAGGCCATTTAGACCCTGTCTCTATTTATTTCAATTTATTGGTAGGTAATTAAATTGAAATAAATTGTCGTATGAGACGGGATGCGAACCAGCGACCCTTGGTACAGAGCCAGCACGCTAACCCCTACACCAAGGCCCGAGGCCATTAACTCAGACTTAGTATTAGCAGTTGCTCAATGAGCTGATTGCGTTGGAATCATCTATTAGGTCCATTAACCGAAAAAAAAATAGAAGATAAAATTCCAATATATAAATGAATTTTAAATATTATTTTATTGATGTAGATTTTCGTAATTTATTATTTAAATTACACAATCTTAGTTTGTTTGTTGTTGTTAACAAAATTTGTAATGTAATTCGGATCATAAAACTTTTGATTTATAAAAATTGGATTGGCTCGGTGACCCCATCGGGAGCAAAAGTCACGTTCAAAGAGAACGGCCAATTTTTTATAATTAATTAATTTTTTCCCTCTTAATTCATTTCGTTACCACGCCTTGTAATATTTTTCTGCAATATTTTTTTTTTCAGTCATGAATATTCACTGCGCACCGTTTCCATGGTAATGGAGCTTTAAAAAAAAAGTACTTTTTGTTTAAACAAGCCATAAAAATAGTCAATGGACAGACAACACGACGACGTTTTAGTAAAATGATTAACTAGCTTCGTGAAAGAATTTTTTTTTTTGTCTAGTATAAATATAATTGAAGAAATAAAAATTCACAAAAAAATTACATGTCCGTGTGTATTTATTGTTAGAGGTCCCAAAAGGTCAAAAGAAAATAATCCATGCAAGTCCACGCAAAAAGATCTTGATTTTGAGAAAATGCGCAAATGTTGTTGTTACTGCTTATTTCTTATGCTAATTTTTTTGTTAAAGGAATTGATTCATGACAGCAGGGTGGGGGCAACGACCTCGTAAATTGAGAATCTTAATTCAATCTTCACTGGATTAGAAAATTTAATATGTTCTCTAAGACTATAATTATATATTATTAATTAAACGAACTTCCAAAGAGGGCATATGATTTTAGGAAAAGTGACCTTTTAGGAAAAAATTATTTAAATTTTAAGAGATAGATATTATTACGTTATAAACATGATTACAAGAAATTTTTATTCCGACATCGTTTCTAAATGCAATTAACATAAAATTTTTCTTGTACGCGGGATTGTCTTAAAAGACTTAATTAAAATTATAACACTGTTAAATATATCGGCTTAAAGCGTGCGAAAACTCAATTTATTTGTAAATAAAATATTTTAGATTCTTTTAACACAACGATGAAGAAGAATGGAATAATTGAACTCTTTAAAATGAATAAATAAATATTGAAATTTGAATAAATTTCATTAATAGTTTAATTATATATAATTAGAAGAGTTTATTAATTTTTTTTACAAATGTTCATTCTATGAATATGTCGTGTAGGAACTTGTTTAAATAATTATTTTCTCACTTTTATTTCCTAACTTGGAAAAATATTTTTTAGTCTGAGAAAATGTGAGTTGTTTTTTGCTTGTTACTTTTTTTTTAAGTAGACTAACTGTATTTAGGCAATCGAAATTTTTAGTTGGCTCGTTGTTAGATAAAATCGTCAAAATTATTTAAATCATTAAGATGTTTAAAATCCCTGGCCCCTGAGTAGACTATCATATCATCATATAGGAATGAATTAACAAGTAACCCCTTTCTCTAGAGTATTTTGTAATTTATATAATCATCTAAATGTTGATGTAAATTTATATTGATGTTTTTATATCTAAATTTTTGAAGATGTTCTTTTAGAGGACAGAAACGTCAGTTCTATTATTAGCACGTTAGGTAAAGAATTTTAGGTAACTTGCCTCACTTTCAAAATCAATTCTCAATAAATATCGTATATATAACAGTTATATATACAAATTTATACTGGTAAAAGATATTATAAATTGAATAAGAACAAATTCTTATGTCAATTTATAAAAATAATTGGTTCAAACTAATATTTTTCCACAAAATGGACTTGCTACACTATCAAAACCAAAAGCTCATATACCCCTAGGAAATTAATATACAGGGTGTCCCAGGTGTCACGCACCCCATTGTTGGGATCGAAAGAGAAAAATATTCTGAGCCGAAAAAATCCATGTTTGGAATTTTTTGATTAATTGATAGTTAATTAGTAATTAATTAATAAAAGTGACCAATCAGGAGCGCGCTACAGAAGAATAGAAAATAAGTGGGATAGTAGTAGATAAATGACAGAGAAGCTTAAGAAGTTAATGAATGAAATAATAATAATAATTTTTGAAATACAACAATTAGGATTAATGACAAGAAAGTTTCAGACGAATTCTTTTGGTTAATTATTAAAATAATAATAATAATTATTATTGAAATAATAAAATAAAAAACTCAAAATTATATTTCAAAAATTATTATTATTTTTTTCATTAACAAAAACAATTTACCTAATGTTTCTCTATCATTTATTTTGAGTTTTTTATTTTTTTATTTCAATAATAATTATTATTATTTTAATAATTAACCAAAAGAATTCGTCTGAAGCTTTCTTGTCATTAATCCTAATTGTTGTATTTCAAAAATTATTATTATTATTTCATTCATTAACCAAAACAATTCAGCTGAAACTTCTCTGTCATTTATTTTGAGATTATTATTTTTGTAATTCAATAATAATTATTATTATTTTATTAATTAACCAAAACAATTTACGTGAAGCTTCTCTGTCATTTATCTACTACTATCCCACTTATTTTCTATTCTTCTGTACCGCGCTCCTGATTGGTCACTTTTATTAATTAATTACTAATTAACCACTTAATCAAAAAATTCCAAACATGGATTTTTGGGCTCAGAATATTTTTCTCTTTCGATCCCAACAATGGGGTGCGTGACACCTGGCACAACCCGGTATATTACATATATAGGCAAGAGAAAGTAAAAATGTAATATCCCAGAATTAAAATAAAATATTCCTTTGTTGGATTTTCATAATATATATTACGTGTTTTTGACTTAAAAAAAAATT